>JAPEVW010000055.1:1152822-1287822 GCA_027921565.1 Artemia sinica
TTTAATAGTAAAACAGCGATTGGAGGAAAACTAGGCACCCCTCCCACACCCACTATTACCCCCCAAAACATCCAATAAAAAATTTTGTAGATTGCCATTTATTTCAACATAGTTGAAAAGTCAGGACAATTATGTCTTTGAGGATGACACTCCCCCACACAAGCCCTTAGCGCTGGGGTTGTAAGTTATACCCTGGGGCATATAAGTTTTTTAGAAATCGTCATTGTATAAACTGTCAAAAGGGTTCATTCAGTTGATAATTGAAAGCGCTTAGCACCCCTATTTAATAAGATGAAAGTGATTTGATGGCAAGCTAACGCCCCTCTCAGCCGACCATTTCCCCCAACATATCCAATCAAAATTTTGACATAAGACATTTTGTTTCAACGTAGTTGAAAGTCCTAGAAATTAGGGTCTTTGCAACATTGTCGTAGAAACTTAAAAAAGGACTCATTCAATTGGGAAATTGAGAGGGCAAGTGGGCCTTTTTAATAGTCAAAAGTGATCGGAGGGTGAATGCCCCCCATACTCCATCATTTCCCCAAACACTTTCGATCAAACATTGGGATATATAAAATTTCATTGAACGTAGTTGAAGAGTCCAGAAAATTTACGTTTTTGAGTATGATAACCCCCAACAGCCCTCAGAGCTAAGTCGTATCTGTTATTTTAGGGCCCTTGTTGGGCCATTTAATGTCATGTAGAAAGTGTTGTCGTAAAAACTTCAAAAAGAGCCTCTTTCGATTGGAAATTGAGAGTGCTATTGTCCTTTTTAACAGTCGAAAAGTAATCAGAGGGAGAATCACCCCCCCCCCCTAATGCCCATTATATTCCCCTAACCGATTTCTGATCAATATTTTTATATGGCAATTTTGTTCAAACGTAATTGAAAGGTTCTGGAAATTAATGTCTTTAAAGATGACAATCCTCCCCCATAGCCCTCATGACAAGGGTCGTAAGTTATGCCCTTGGGGCATGTAACATTTTTATAGAAAGTTTTGTCATAAAAGCGTCAAAATAGGGCCCATTCGATTGGAAATTGAGAGGACTAGTGCCTTTTTTATTAGTCGAAAGTGATCAGAGGTTAATGTCTCCCTCCGCCTGCTAATTATTTTCCCAACAACACTTCCAATCAAGATTTTGGTATAGCCATTTTGTTAAGCTTATCGAAAAGTCTGGAAATTATTGTCTCGAGGATAAGATATTCCCCCCTCCCTCAGGGGAGAGGGTTGTAAGTTTTGCCCTGGGGATATGTGGGTTTTTTTATAGAAGGTGTGGTCATATAAATTTCAAAAGAGTGCTCATTGGATTGGTAATCCAACGCTCTAGTGCTCTTTTATGCGTGAAAGAATCAGAGGGCAGCTACCCTTTCATCCCTACACCCACGTCATATTGTCCCGAAATGCGTCTAATAGATATTTTGAGATAGCCATTCTCCTTCCAAAAATAGTTTAAATATCATATACCATGGCTTTTGGGGCTGAAACAAACCCAGAGTATTAGGGGCAAGGGTTGTAAGTTATGCCTAGGGGGCAGTAAGGTTTTTTATGGAAGGATGGTTGTTTAACTTCAGAAGAGGCTGAGTTGTTCTTCCTGAAAAAGACTATGTCCAATATAAAACGAACAGAAATTAATCAAAAACTTTTTGCAAAAAAAAAAAGTTTTTCAAAAAAAAAAATAAAAGACTCCATTAAACCAAAATGAACAAAAATAGAATCAAATAATCTACCAAGCATACAACTACCCACAAACCAGTATCAATAACGATAAATGAAGACCCAAAAACAGAAATTAAAATAAGTCCAAAACTCAAAACGAGCAGAAATTAATGTGAGTTAGGGTTCTAAACCCTATGCTTTCTAAAAGCCAGAAAATAATCTGTACTTGACTGAAAAAAATTCTTTTAAATATTTTCACTTATATACTTTAAGAAACAAAAAATAAGGGATAAATACCAGCATATTTATATTAAACTGACAATGCACATTTTTTCAGTAAACCCATTTGAATTTTTTTGTTTTAATCTGACAGAAAAAACCTGCTCTATTTCCATTTTTGTATTGAGTGACAAGATTACCAGAATTGCGGGTAATATAACTATGAAGTTATTTATTTTCTTTGTAAAAAAACATGAGATATCTCATGACTGACAAAAACTCCAACGCTGATGATACAATATCCCTGTTTTGTAATCTCGAAGTTGCCCAACATTAAGCACTGTGAGTTTGTTTATAAAACGCCTCAGTGACATTACCTTTTCCAAGTATCTTTCAAAAAGACGTTCATGACTTTGTTTTGAAGAATTGGCACTTGTTTAAATAACGCAGCGTTATAGTTTGTCTAGGAGACCAACTCGAGAATGCACCCCTAACCTTCCTCCATACTATCTGGCAACTGCACTAACGAAACACAGATGAAATTCTCTTCATTCAGAATTGATGCCTCAAAATTTCTTAATACTTTCTTTTTCATTGAAAACAGTCCGATAGCCCTTTCTATCGAAAAGCTCTTTTAATCTAGTAATGGGGTTTTAGGAATAAACCTGTTTAAGTTTTCCGTTCGTTGTTAAGGTCAACATTCTTCCTTTGGCAGTTACTCGTAAAACGTTTTCTTACCTAATGTGTTTTTTAAATTAGTGAAGTGTCGGTCAGCTGCAGATAAGAAGTTGTTAGGAAAAAAGAACAAATTTAGATAACTTACTTTTTTATAATGAAAAGGTCGAAAGTGAATGATCATAGCCTTTAATTTTCTTGAAAAAAAAAATACCAAATACCAGTACGGTACTACTTGGCCAGTTGCTGTCACGATCTTGATAGCCTCATAATTTTTTTCATTCCTTGTAAACCAATCAGAACTGAACCACACTAAACAAACCCTGGCCTCCACCAATCAGATCTACACGGACCACTGGCTTGGACATTATTGCATGATTTAATAGCTCCAGTCCCACTAGAAAGTGTCCAATCTGCTGCTAGTCTTGTACAGAGTTCATTTACTAGTTAAAAGAATAACCCATTTTTTCACCTGAGAAAGCTTCTTCATGGAGACGGATCGAGAATGAATTAGGAGTGGCACATAAAGCCGTTGTTGAATGGCACTCTCTTGAAAGTTTCATGCCTTGATAATGAGTGCATATTCTGTGTTTTTGTGTTAGTGTCATCCGCTTGCAAACAGTGGGACCGGATTAAGACCAATGAACTTTATTTTATTAGGTGTGATTATCCCCTAGATCCCGATTTTTATAAATGTAAGGACATAAACATAAACAAAAGTAGGGGGGCCTAATAAAAAATTAAAAAGCAAAAGCCCTTTTTTCTTTCAGTTGACTTAAAGTACATACCCTTAAGTCCTCGGTAAAGGGGACCCTAATACACATGAATAAATTACTAAGAACTTGATCAACTGGTGTAAGACTATAGAAAAATTTAAAGATTAGTATCCCCCCCCCCCCCCCCTATTGTTGTCAGGCTACATACTCACTTTTGACTCCCAAATCAATATTCCTTTTTTTTTTATAATGGACTTTTGTGTTTTCAGTAAAGCGCTAGTTTTCTATGGTCCTAGAAACATAGGGAAACATAATTAGTTGGTTTGTTTTTTACTAGTTTTATTGATATATTTTATAATAGGCTGTGAAGTAATAATTTTTGTTCGTTTTAAGTTTCAACTTCGCTCTTTACTTCCCTCGAAAAAAAACTTCGTTTTTTTACATTAATCTTTGTTAGATTTTTGATTCAAATTTAAACTAGAAACAACGCTGCCTATGATTTTTTTTACGGAATAATGCATGTTCGTTTTAAGTTTCTAACGGCACTCCTTAGTTTTCAGTTGGAAAATTTATTTTTAATATAGTTTCTAATTATAATTCGATTTAGGGGAGATTTGGACACCTCTAGAAATACTGAAGACAGGCTTGACAGCTACAAAAAACTTTCAGTCTATAACATCAAGCTCAATCATCCATACTTCCCAAAACAATACATGTTTTTTAGGAATTTTTGTTTTTCGATGAGGAAAGATCGGTTTTTTAGTCGGCCGACTTCGCCTGAAAAAAGCCATAATAAAGACAGGGCCTTATAAAACACCTGCTGAGTAGCAGAAGCTAGAAGGCTACTGTAACAAAAGAAAGCTGGTTTAAGGGCTCATTTAAAAGCGTATATTTATACCTAATCACTTTTTATGAATTTGACTTGATAGCACATTCTCATAAAGTGCACTTTCGGTTTGTTTTCCCCATTAATTTAAATTTAAAAGTATCTTTTCCAATGAAATGACCAAAAAAGGTGTATTTCAAAACCTAGGAAGGGAGCAAAAAAGTAAGCTGGCAAGAATTTCTTTTCCCTTCAATTATGGCCGTTAGAGCTAGCACACAGACTTCATTGCAGAGTGAAGTTTAAAGGTTCAATTCAAAACTGTTGATCATTCAAGCTTAATTTTTGGTAGATTTTCAGTTGAAAAGTTTTTAGTTTTAGTTGATTTTTTTTTTTCGCAATAATCTTTTACTTTTCAAGATGAGTAGGCGATTTATGAAACTTACTATGAGGGTCTGGAGGGGGACTATATGTGAGGGGTATAATAAACCTCCAGTTATGAGCTTTGGACCATAATTATTGCAATGGTAACCGTTTTATGCTTCCAAACTCTTCACTTAAGAAAGTGGTACCAAAAGTGCCGCTTTTAGTGATATATGGATTTTTGGGTGGTAGATTAAGAAGAACGTAAATATGAGTGATAAGGCTTAAAATGAGCCTTCTCTCGGATGTGCTTTTAAAAATGAGTGCATCATACCTTGCAAAAAATAGTGGATTATCTGAAAAGTAATCGTAAATAAAAAAAAAGATATAGATCTGTAATTCTTTGTTTTAGTATCGAAATAGATTTTTCTTTGCTTTTAAAAAATTAAAGTTAGTAGCAGTTAAGAATCACTAAAACAATAGATATTGGACCTTGAACTATGTTGAACAAAATGGCTATGTCAAAATTTTGATTGGAGGACTTTGGAGAAGAGGGGCCTGTAGGGACAGGGTGCTAGTTGCCCTTTAAATCTCTTTGGGTCCACTTAAAAAGGGCACTTACAAATGTAATTCCCTTTCAATGAGCTATTACACATCTCTCTATGATGCTCTGGCCACCCCTAGCGCTGCTATAAAAAAAGAAAGAGTTAAAAAACGGAGACAGATCAGTGCCCTGCAGAAAAGTGATTTTCCTTTGTTGTTCAATGAGTGGGGCTGTTATTTCCCTGTAAAAAAGTTTTCAAAACTATGCTGATTCCAATGGTACACTTTTCATTTGATATGACACCCTGTTTCGAGGGGTTTGTTCAGGCTCTTTTTCGAAATCACCATGAATTTCTTTTGGCAATAAACTTTTACTTTTAAGACTTACCGAAACAATAGTTACCATTCCTGAAACACTGTCAGATGACCATTATTTTTCAAAAGACAATTTTATTCAACACGCGTTTTTTTTAACTTCTGTTTTACTATGGGTTGTTGTTCGCTCTTTACTAGGTTGCAGCTGCCGCTGCGGCTATGATTTTCACTGTAGAGTACTCCATTTTTCCAAAGAAAAAGTAGCCAATATCGAGCCCATATCCAGGGGGGATTGTTTATGGGGGTTTGAGCCTCTCCCCCCCCCCCCAAATTTTTTGTCCGACTTGGAAAACGTAACAAAAATGGATATAAACAAAATTTTATGCGTTTTTTATCATTATATTTTTTGTTTAAAACCCCCCGAAAAAAATCTCCTTGTGTGAAATACAGCCGAAAAAAAAAATCCTGGACACTGCCCTGCCAGCAACGGTAATTATTTGGAGGTTGCTACCTGCTTGATCCAATTGCATTGACACCTCCACAATTTTCAAATGAATTGGTTTTGGTCTTTTTATAGGATGTCACTTGCTCTCTAAAGGGCTCCCTACAAAGGTTCCATGGCCGCTGAAGGAGGACGAAGACAACATATTTCATTTAAAGACTAGCTTAGAGAAAAAGAAGAAAGAAAAAAATGCAACTTTGCAGACTCCAATCAAACCAAAAACAACAACAGTTAGAGAGAAGCAAAACGTGTGTTAGACATATTTCAAAGAGGCGTCTGAAGGTGTCACTCGGACGCATGGATTACACTCGACATGTCTATTAAAGAGGCAAACACTGGCTGAAGGATGCTGCCTTATATTTTTTATATTTTGCGATTTCTATTACATAGCCATTAGTAAGTGCCGATTAGACCAGGTAAGTCCCCCCTAGAATTCAGCATAGGGGTGCCCATGCACATAGAATATACGTATTCAGAGATTTACCTCCAATACCATTGAAAGATTAAAAATATTCAGAATAAGGACTTCCAGGCGCCTTTTTCTGGAAACTAAAGAGTTTAACATAGTTACTTTAAAAGATGAAAACTTTCAATATTCATCGTTAATGTTCTTTAAAATTACTTCGGTTCAATCAAGACGAAATTTCCACTATATATGTCTAAAAAATCTTGGTTAAATTGGATATATTGTTTTTTGCATTAAATTATTGTCTAACCGCATAATTTCAGTACAAAAAAACTCTTTCTCAAAACTTATGTCATCGCGTATGAACAAAGTTAAGGTAGTTCTGGAAGATAAAGTAACCTGTCGTCTTGGTGCTCTCAAGAGAAAACTGGATTCCTACAAAGAGGAATTGCAACGAGTGCAAAAGGAAATGTGGTTTTGATCGAATTGCAAAAAAAGGAATAATAAAATCTTCGTCTGTAATCATCTATAACTTAACCTGGGCTAGAAGTGAACAATAAGAGCTCAAACCAAACTCGAACTGAGTGTGTTTTAAATCTTGCTACGAGGCAACTTGGGTTCAAATAGGAAAATCTGATGTCGCTGCTGTGAAAATGCTTGGGAAGCCGAATGGTGATTATAGTTCTCCGGTCGAAGTAACCTTCATAATCCCCTTACTTGCCAGGGAAATAATAAAAACAATCAAAATTCCGGGGCACGCCTATTTTCGTAACCAAAAAGTATAACAAAGTGACGTAGAGCAATTCTACAGGCCTCAAAAGATGTTTGGCATCAGAAACACTTGGTCTAGCCAAGGCCATGTTTTCATGAATTAGTGGAAAATCTAATGCTAGTTCGGATTTGGCTCAAGTACTATCGCTACCCCGATCTTTTGTGGTTCCTAACGGCAACATGATAGGGTAAAGGTACTAATCATAGTGTTGCCTCAAAAATTAAAAATGGATATACTTAAACAACTAGTCACAGTTGCTTGACCTATCGAGTTTGAACATTCCCAGTCTGTGCAATAGGTACGTGATGAGGATTGACGTTTATCTTTGAGTGTTAAATCCTACGAAACCAAGTTCGTGAAAGTCAGTGACACCCACGTTGAAAAATTGCCCAGTAACACTAACAATTGCCAGTTACAATGTTCAGGGGCTAAAAACAGCTATGGACAGTCTGTGTACAAAGCCATCGAGTCAAATTTTTCTTTTGAACATGATAGACCTGACAGAAACTTCTATAACTGATACATCACATAAAATCTTTTTTTTTGAAATTCAAGGTATTCTTTTCCAGTCCCGTAATCATAGTAGTATGTGAAAAAAGGTGGCTTAGGCGTTTATGTACAAAGTTATTTTTCTGTGTCGATATTAGATGATGTCTCTTTTTGGCGTGAAGGGCTACTTGAATCCCTTGTTATGCGATAGTGCAAAGATGGTGGAGAGATATTACTTGTAGTGGTATATGAAACTCCGAGCTCCCCAGTAGCAGAGTCACTAGCATCTATAGAAAATGTATGAAATAAATTGGGGTCTTAAAGGGTGCCATCTGTTGTAGTTGGGGAATTCAACTTTAATTTACATGAATTGGGTAATGCTAGGAATTTATAATTTCAGACTGCTATGTTATTGGCTGATTTTTTTTTTAATCTTCGATTAGTACCCCAGCCCGTGTAACTTCGTTTTTGTCCTATGTTAATCGATAAATATATTTTTTGCCTCAAATATACTATGAACGATTAAAATTTCCGGGAGTGCTTGTTTCTTCAGGTTCAGATCATTGTTTGAATTACTTTTGTATTTAGTCCACCCAAGCAAGAATTTGATAATAGCTGCAGTTTTAAACGCAACAAGCCATAACCCTCGAGGAAATATATTTTTAATTCTTCTGCTAAAATTGTGACAAACTAAAAAAAAAACCTTTTTTTCAAAGATAGATTGGGAAGAGATTTTAAACGGATGACGTAGAAAATGCATATCATTATTTATATATAAAATTCTCCAAGGCATGGATTCATGTTGTGTGGCAAAACCGAGAGATTAAAAAAACATCTTTTTGGAATCACTTTGGTTCACAACTGGGATGAATATATAATAAAATTAAGAAATAGCCTCAACGTATAGAAAATCGAATTCCCTTCCTTTGAAATGATACTTTATAAGGAAAACCGGGCTACTGTAACCAAAAGGACACGAGAATTAAAAATAAATTATTACTATCCCATTTTTGAATTAAATAAGAATAAAATACGAGCAACATGGAAAATAGTAAATGGATACTTTCACCTCATGAGGAACAGCTAAAAGAAGAAATTTCAAATACTATTACCTAACCAGGCGGGGTTTTTAAAAGAGGCGCGAATATTGCTAATGGATTTGTACTTATGTTTTCAGAAGTTGGTTCAAGTATATCTCGGCAAATTAACAATAATGTTAGACCAGTTTGGAACAACTGCAAACATTAAAGTGCTTGATACAATTAAAGCAGTTTTTTCACTAGATGATACGATACAAATGCCTGAGCTACAAAGAGCATTTATATCTTTTGGTCCGTCTGAATCCCCAAGAGCTGATAGAACACCAAAAAGAGAATTAAAATTAATTCCCATCCCGTTATCAATCATGTTTTTTTCTTTTTTTGCATTTCATTAAAATGATGTTCCCAACAACTGAAAAAAAAGTCAGATAATACCTATACACAAGGATGAGATACAAATGCCAAATTAATAATTACAGGCACGTGTAATTTTACCGGTATACTCTAAACTATTTGAAAAGGTAACTGCATGAAAGAATGACACAATTTTAAATGAAAATGTAATTTTACCTTCTAGCCAATATGGCTTCCGCAAGGTCATTCCGCTATACATGCTGTATATTGTTTTTTTATTATAAAGATTAAGATTCACGGCGTTGGCAATTTTTGTGGATCTTTCGAAAGTTTTTGATATAGTTTAATCATGGAGTATTAATATAAAAAATGAATAAAATGAATTTTCCAGTTTGATGCTAAAATGGATAAAATCTTATTTAGAAGATAGAATGCAGACTGTAGTTTGTCAGACCATCAAATCATTAGAGAGAAATATAATGTGGGGTTCCCCGAGGTTTGATCCTTGGGGTCCACTACTTTTTTGTAATATGTTTCGGAAATCAAAACTCTACAAGTGATTAATTCCGCCAGGCAAAAGTTCCTAAATATTTCTAAAATATCTATGCTCCAAATTGCAAGTTAAGTATCAAAATCGTGTATTTACTCCGTGTCTCTTTAGCACCACTAGGACTAAGACAACTTAATATGTTGCAACACAGCTTCAGAATATCATTCATACCCAACAAAAATCATCTGAAAGTAATTTACTCATATCAGATATATGCACAGTCATTAGAGATGGACTCTCATTACGAACATGATGGTGTAGAGGTGTGAATATGTTGCCCAACTATATGAAGGAATCAATTTTGCTAAGTTCGGTCCGGAAAAAATATTAAAAAATACCATATTGAGTATATTAAAGTTGGTTTGTTTAGTTTTTTGTCTGTTTAATATTTTGTGAATAAGGTATGTGTCCCCGTTTGATACTATAATATTGTGAAGTGATATATTTCTTTTCATACGTGGAATACTCGTATATTGCCCAATATATACACGAATCAATTTCGCTTATCTCGTTCTGAAAAAATACATAAAGACATCATATTGAGCAAATATAAAAAAATGCTTATGTTTTTGTTGTTTAGTTTTTGTTTGTTTGTTGTTTGTTTAGTTTTTTCTGCTTCATGTTATTAGAAAAGGGATGATTTTTGCTCGATGATAATTCTGTCAAACTTTTGTGATATTTTTATGAAATGATTGATTTCTCAAATTCCCGTATTGGTCGTTTATTAGCCTTTGGCATGTTGGGTAGTACGTTAAAACGTGTGTGTATTGTTTTTTATTTGCCAATAATCAAGTTAAATCAAGTCAAAAAGTATCTAAAACCTACCGTATTTTTTTTTCATATTCCTGTACCCAATAACCACGGAGAAAAAAGAGATAAAAGTTTCCTTTACTTCCGTGTTGAAAATTGTGCTTCAGTTATATTGTTTTTCTGATGTATTTTCAAAAAAAAAATCTATAACCGATTGGGACAGCCAAAAAATCTAAAAAAAATCTACAAACCAAACTCTTTTGTGTGTTCATGAGTGTTTTTTAAAATTTGCTTATATATATACGCTGTGGCGGACCATGGAGTATTAACTATATGTATATATAATATATATATATATACATATATATATATAATCTATATATATATAATATGTATAATATATATTAATATATATATATATATATATATATATATATATATATATATATATATAGATATAATATCTTATATATATATATATATATATATATATATATATATCTATATATATATATATCTATATATATATCTATATATATATATAATTTCTTAGACCACATCTGCTTTTCCATTTACAAAACATTTATACAAGAAAAAACGGTTTTTAATTTTTATAAAGCAGTGAATACAAATAAAAACACTTAATTTAAACAAAATACTCCGAATATTTAGGCCCCCACATCCGGGAGCCTTTCTCAACGGAAACAAAAAGTGTTCTTTTTAAAAACCTTAACTTACATCAACATAAAAACATACTAAAAAAAACAGAAGAAAAAATATAAATAAATAGGAAAACAAAATTGCTCTTATCCGCGTTCGTTATTATTAGAGAATTATCTTTTTTTTAAATCTTTTAAAACTTTTATATCTTTGTTCTTAACTTTTTCTTGATAACTACCAAAATTTGTTAAAATATTCAAGAAGACCCTTAGTCTTAACTCATCTACATTATTTATATCTTTTGGAACTTATGAATCCCTGTTCCCAATTTTTGAAATAATTTAAAAATGTCAAGCCTTCCAATCACTTTCGACCATTAAAAAAGACAGTAGGCCTTACGATTTCCAATCAAATGAGCCCTTTTTGAGTTTTTACGACAATACTTCCTATAAACACTTTATCTGTCCCCAGGGCATAAATTACAACTCTTACCCTAAGGGCTGTGACGGTGGTTGTCATCCTCTAAGACCTAATTTCCAGAACTTTCAACTATGTTAAATAAAATAGCTATCTCAAAATTTTATTGGATTGTGTCTGGGAAAAGGATGGTGTGAGAGGGGCGTTAGTCTTTCTCCAATCACTTTTGAACTATTAAAAAAGGCACTAGCCCTTACAATTTCCAATAAAATGAGCCCTTTTGAAGTTTCTACGACAACGCTTTCAATAAAAACCTTATATCCCCACAGGGATAACTTACAACCCTCGCCCTGAAGGCTGGGGGGGGGGGGGGGTTGACATCCTCACAGACGTTATTTCCAGAACTTTCTACTACGTTGCACAAAATGGCTATCTGCAAATTTTGATTAGATGTGTGTTTGGGGGAATAGTAGCGTGAGAGAGGGGTTAGATTACCGTCCAAAAAGTTTCAACTATAAAAAAGGGCACTAGCCCTCACAATTTCCAATTGAATGAGCCCCTTTTGAAGTTTTATAATTTGAAGTTTTGATACAAATAATATTAAGATTTTGATTACCAAATATCAGTATATGTATATTAAACTGACAATGCACATTCATTTGTATTTTTTTTCAGTAAAGTGCAAATTATGTTTTGGCCTTGGGAAGCCATAGTGGTTTTGAGCCAAACTTATGTTAATTTCTGCTCGTTTTGAGTTTGACTCGGGTTATTTATTGTAATTTCTGTTCGTTTTGAGTTTCAATTATTTATCGATGCTTATTTGTGGGTAGTTTCACGCTTGGTAGATTATTTGATTTTATTTTTGCTCATTTTTGTTTAATGGAGTTCTTTACTTTTCTTTGAAAAACTTATTTTGTGGAAAAAGTTTTTTTAATTAATTTCTGTTCGTTTTATATTGACATAGTCTTTTCAGAGAAAAAGAAAATAATACTTTAAATCTTTTCTTTTTTTTAAAGATTTATAGTTTGGCCAGCTACTTGTATGCTGGAGAAAATTTTCAGCAATTTTTAACAATATACACCCTCTTAAAAATCTGGACACAAATAGAAGTTTTTTCATGTAGTTTCATACCTCGTCTAGTTGACCTGAAATAAAAAACTTGATACCATTCGCAAAAAAATCTGTTTACTTTCTTTGATAGCTTGGATACACTTGCGCTATTTTGATTTGGTTAAATTTTAAGAGCAGAAGCAGGCCCAAAAGTTTGAACCTAAAACCCTCAGTCGTTCTTGGGATACTGCTGAGATGCCTTATTGTGAATTAGCATTAACAAAGTGCATTTTGATTTAATCTTATGGCAACATTTAGTTTTTTAAACATAAAGTCAAATGGGAGGGTGGGCGTAGGAGGGGTATTGGATTTCCTCCAATCACTTTCGACCATTAAAAAGGGCATCAGCCCTTTCTACTTTCAATCGAATGAGCCCTTTTCGAAGTTACTACGACAACTCCTTCGATACAAAGCGCCTTGGTCTAAACAACAACAACAACAAAAAAAAATAATACATTATACCCACATCGATCTTTACTGTAAAAAAAATGTCACGCCTTCCAATCACTTTCGACTATAAAAAGGACACTAGGCCTTTCGATTTCCAATCAAATGAGCCTTTTTTGAGTTTCTACAATAACACTTCCTATAAACACCTTATATGCCCCAGGGCATAAATTACAACTCTTACCCTAAGGGCTGTGACGGTGGTTGTCATCCTCTAAGACCTGATTTCCAGAACTTTCAACTACGTTAAACAAAATGGCTATCTCAAAATTTTGATTGGATGTGTCTGGGAAAATGATGGGCGTGAGAGGGGCGTTAGTCATTCTCCAATTACTTTCAACTATTAAAAAAGGCACTAGCCCTTTCAATTTCCAATCAAATTAGCCCTTCTGAAGTTTCTACGAAAACGCTTTCAATTAAAACCTTATATGCCCCAAGGGGATAACATACAACCCTCGCCCTGAGGGCTGGGGGGGGGGGGGTTGTCATCCTCACAGACCTAATTTCCAGAACTTTCTACTATGTTGAACAAAATGGCTATCTGAAAGTTTTGATTGGATGTGTTTGGGGGAATGGTGGGCGTGGAGAGAGGGTTAGTTACCTTCTAATTACTTTCAACTATTAAAAAGGGCACTAGCCCTCTCCATTTCCAATTGAATGAGCCCCTTTTGAAGTTTTTAAACAATTCTATAATTAAAAACCTTATATGCCCCTCGGGCATAACTTACAACCTTCGCCCTGGGGAATCTGGGTGGTTTGTCATCCTTAAACACATAATTTCCAGAACTTTCAACTACGTTGATCAAAATGGTTATCTCTAAGCTATGATTGAATGTGTTAATTACTCTCCACTGACTTTCGACTATTAAAAAGGGCAATTTCAATTTCCAATCAAATGAGCCCCTTATGAAATTTCTACAGCAACTTTCTATATAACCTTATATGCCCCCAGGGCATAACTTACAACCCTTGCACTGAAAGCTCTGATGGGGTTATCATCCTAAAAGACCTAATTTTCCAGAACTTTCCAATACGTTGAACAAAATGATAAAATAAAAGTCCAAAATAGGGATAAACAAGTCCAAAATAGGGGTGAAATTTATATACACTGTCTCGCATTAAAAAGGATTTTATCCCTATTTTGATCTTTTATTTTATCGTCATGGAAAGGCAGTCTGGTCTCCGAAATTATCTACGTTGAACAGAATGGATATCTCAAAATTTTGATTGGATGTGTTTTGGGAAATGGTGGGCGTGGGAGGGGGGTTAGTTGCCCTTCAATTACTTTCGACTATTAAAAGGGCAATAGCCCTTTTAATTTTCAATTGAGTGAGCCCTTTTGGATGTTTTTTACAATATCAATTTCAATAAAAACCTTACATACTCCCAGGGCATAACTTAAAACCCTTGCCCTGAGGGTTGTTGGGGGATGGGTTGTCATCCTTAAAGTCCTAATTTCCAAACTTTCAAACTGCGTTGAATAAAAACGGCTACATAAAACTTTTGATTGGATGTGTCTGGGGAAAAGTGGGCGAGAGAGGAGGGGGTTTAGTTGCCCTCAAATCACTTTTGACTACTAAAAGGGCACTAGCCCTTTGATTTCCAATCAAATGAGCCCCTTTTTCAATTTCTACAACATCTTTCTATATAAACCTTATATGCCCCCAGGGCATAACTTATAACCCTTACCCTGAAAACTGTGGGGGGAGTGTCCTGCTCAAAGGATAATTTCCTGAACTTGAAACTGCGTGGAACAAAATAACTATCTAAAAATTTTGATTGGATATATTTGGGGAAATGGTGGGCATGGAAGGGGTGTTTAGTTGCCTTTCAATCACTTTCGACTTTTAAAAAGGGCACTAGCCATTTCAATTTCCAATCGAATGAGCCCCTTTTGAAGTTTCTACGACAAAGGGTTCACTAAAAAACCTTATATGTCCCCAGGGCATAGCTTACAACCCTTGCTCTGAGGCATGTGGGGGAGTGTCCTCCGCAAAAACATAATTTCTATCTGGAAATCCAAAAACACTGAAAAAATGGCAATCTAAAAATTTTGATTGGATGTGTTTTGAGGGAAATGTGGGTGAGAGAGGGGGCTAGTTTCCCTCAAATCACTTTCGACTATTAAAAAGGGCACTCTACCTTTGAATTTACAATTGAATGAGCCCTTTTTTAAGTTTCTACGACAAAGATTTCAATAAAAACTTATATGCCCCTAGGGTATAACTTATAACTCTTGCTCTGAAGACTGTGAGGGGAGTGTCCTACTCAAAGGTATAATTTCCTGAACTTTAAAATGCGTGGAACAAAATGGCTAGTTCAAAATTTTGATTGGATGTGTTTGGGGAAATGGTGGGCATGGAAGAGGCTTTAGTTGTCTTCCAATTACTTTCGACTAATAAAAAAGGCACAAGCCATTTCAATTTCTAATCGAATGAGCCCTTTTTGAAGTTTCTTTCTACGACTACACTTTCTATAAGAACTTTATATGCCCCAGGGCATAACTTACAATCCTTTTCCTGAGGGCCGTGAGGGGTTGTCATCCTCAAGAGACTTAATTTCCAAAACTTTAAACTACGTTTTGAACAAAATGGCTATCTCAAAATTTTTGATTGGATGTGTTTGGGGAAAAGGTGGGCGTGAGAGGTGGGTTAGTTACCGTCCAATCACTTTCAACTGTTAAAAAGGGTACTAGCCCTTTGATTTTCCAATCAAATGAGCCTTTTTTGAAGTTTCTATGACAACGCCTTTTATAAAAACCTCATATGTCTTCAGGGTATATCTTACAACCCTTGCCCCGAGGGTTGTGGGGGAGTTTCCTCCTCAAAAACATATTTTTTATGTGGAAATCAACTACGCTGAACAAATTGTTATCTCAAAATTTTGATTGGATGTGTTTGGGGAATGATGGGCGTGGGGGTGCTAGTTGCCCTCCAATCACTTTTGACTATTAAAAAGGGCACTAGCCCTTTGAATTTCCAATCGAATGAGTATTTCTTGAAGTTTCAACGACAACGCCTTCTATAAAAACCTTATATGCCCCCAGGGTATAATTTAAAAAACACTTCCCGGAGGGTTTTGGGGGAGTGTCCTCCTCAAAATGATATTTTCTATCTGGAAATTAACTACGTTGAACAAAAATGGCTATCTCAAATCGGATGTGTTTTGGGGGATTAATGGGCGTGGGAGGGGGAAGGGGCTATTTGCCCTCCAATCACTTTTGACTATTAAAACGGGCACTAGCCCTTTCAATTTCCAATCGAATAAGCCTTTTTTGAGGTTTCTACGACAAACGCCTTCTATAAAAATTTTATATGCCCCCAGGGCATAACTTAAAACCATTGCCCCGAGGGTTGTGGTGGAGTGTCCCTGTCCTCAAAAAGATATTTTCTAGAAATCATTTACGCTGAACAAAATGGCTATCTCAAATTTTGATTGGATGTGTTTGGGGGAATGATGGGCGTGCGGGGGGGGGGGCTAGTTACCCTCTAATCACTTTCGACTATTAAAAAGGCACTAGCCACTCCAATTGGCAATCGAATGAGCCCTTTTTGAACTTTTCTACGACAACTTCTTCGATACAAAGTGTCCAGGTATGGAGAAAAAAAAAAAAAACACATTGTGCCCACATCGTTTCTTTACTTAGGCAGTGCCAGCGTGCTACCTATGAAATCAAAGCCATCAAAAGGACCATAACTTGTTTAGTAACAAATATTTAAAAAGTAAACCCTCCGTTTCTCTTTGCTATCTCCTACGCATGTCCTAGCTTTCATGGATTTCTTTTATTGAAATGCGGTTTATTTCAGAGCACCTCTGTTAGTTATTCAAAAGATGAATCAATTACAGTCTTCTGTGTCATTTAATGGCTTTGGATATAAATTTAGACATCATGAGAAAATAGATGGAATAAAAAAATAAATAATGGTGGAAATTTTGTTCAATTTTAGAATTTTGTAAAAAAAAAGAAAAAAGAAAAAAAATCTTGAATATATCCTTTAGATGGTACAACTAAAATATCCTTTGCAATATTTATGTTTTAGCAAAGGCATTGGATATGTTGGTCGAACTGAAAAAAACTAATTGATCTTATAATTAGTTCATTTGTCGTTGATGACTTTATCGATAAAGGTCGACATACAAGTAAAACCACCCTAAAAATTGGTAGGAACGATTACAAACTTAGTTGTTGTAGCATGATTTTGCATGCACTTCTTCCTCCCCGACACCCATATCCCCTTACCCTTTTTTCTGACGTCTATGCGCACCAAAAATGTAAAACAAAATTTTATATTTGGGACGCATACAGTGCTATCTTTTGTAGCATCAGAATTTGTTTTTAATTGCATTTGAAGGCCAAACTATGTAATAATCTAGAGGCAAGGTTTTGTGAATTAATTGAACCAAGAATTTCCGGAAGATTTTTTCCTAGACTGATATTAAAACCTAAAACGTGCAGAAATACAGTCACAAAATAAGCGGATGTGACAACAAGCAGAAAGTAATAAATAAATGCAGAAAGCAGAAAGTAATAAACAAGCAGAAAGTAATATGAATGAGTCATCCGCAGCAGAGACGGAAATTAAAATGAACAATCAAATAAAACCAACAGAAATTACCATAAACAAAGCTGCTTATGGAATACTGCTTTTTCAAACCTCAAGAACTGAAAACGACTTATTTTTCGAAGAGTGTGTTTTCCACAACGAAGACAAAAAAAAGAATCACAATAACAATAAAGGTTCAGAATAAAGAGTTACCATAAAAAGCATGTGGCTGCCACCCCTTAAAGGCAATATCATTTTCACTTTACTGAAAAACAATAAGAATTTCAAACAACGCAATTAACTCGTCAAAATGAAAGAAAAGAAAATAAAAAAACAACCAGAAAAAAAAGCAGGAAAGAAAAACAAACTTCTTAGAATTTGCTAGTTTTTATTTATTTTCACTATTTTCAAGAGAACGATTTTTTAGTCAGTAATTCTACATTAAATGGAAAAAATGGGACATGTATCCCCATTTAAAACTCTTGGAACGAATATCGGTAATTTTAGAAGCAGCCAGTTTAGGAATATCTTCAATATAATAAATATTCAGTATATTAATATATTAATAAATCCATTGAATATATCAAAGCATTATATTGAATTGGTCAATCCATTTGAAAGAATAGTGTTCAAAATGAAGAAAATATTTATGAAAATTCATTATATATCTGCCTAACGGAGGCTCATTGATTGTTTAAAATGTGGCGATATATCACCCAATTCAACCAGTACCCAAGCAAGTGTAAGTCCAAAGGAGGCCACTAACCTAACCACCGGAGGACCCTAGCGAGCGATTTCAACGGGACTCATAGCAAGAAATTTCACCGACAAGTCATTTCAAGACGTTTCAAAGCATTTCAAAGGATTACAAGACATATGACTTAATTACATATTTTAGCCATTTCACATTTTTTAGCCAATGACACATTTTAGAAACGAAAGCGCCTCATGCAGCATTTCCGCCTCTAAAACTTAAGGCAAAAAAATAGATGTAGATTTTCGAATGTATTAGCTATCTCAGAATTTTCACGCAATAGCTTTTGAACTTTTTTTTTTAGCTAGAATTGTCGTTTCAAACCACAATTACCTGAAAAACATCGCTTTACTGAGGGACAGACTTTTTTGTCTAGAAATAAATGTATATGCTGACCCTTATTTTATAGGTCTGCCTGTACCCTTAGAAATGAACGCGCCTCATACGGCATTGCCACCTCTGAAACTAGAGGCACAAAATGGATATACATTGTCGAATAGATTAACTATCTGTGAATTTCCACGAAATAGCCTTTTGAGCTTTTTTTTTTAGCTAGAATTGTCCTTTTGTACTACAAATCGCCTGAAACACCGCTTTACTGAGGAACAGACGTTTTGGCTAGAAATAAATGTATATTTTAACCCTTATTTTATAGGACTATCTGTACCCTTAGAAACGAATCTACAACCGTACGGTATTACTGCCTCCAAAACTCGAGGCACAAAATGGGTATATATTTTCAAATAGGTTAACTATCTTGGAATGTTAATGGAATAGCTTTTTGCCCTTCTTTTGGGTAGAATTGCTGTTTTCGCATGTTATTTATTTTATCATTATTTGATGCTTAATTTTTTTTTTTCGTGAAACTTAATTTATCATGATATTTTTTTCTTTCTAAAACTTGTTACATGTTGTTGTTTCTTTTTTTTTTCTTCGTGAAACATGATACTTGTTGTTTTTTGTTCGAAAGAAAGTAGACCAAATTTAAGCAAATTTAAATAAAAATTTTAATCAAAAAGTAAGGAAAAAAAGTCTTGATATCTTTGGTTTTACCTGGATTGCTCTTTTTTGTCAGGATTTCTAAGGGATGCCCCTGATTTTTATGAATTCGTCTGAATTTCTAAGCATTGCTTACGATATCTATGAATTCCTCCTGAATATTCTTGTATTGACTATGATTTCTAGGGAATTTTTTTGTGGATTTCTACAGACCAATTATGATTTCAATAGTTTTGTCATGATGTCTCCGGATTGGTCTGGATTCTTTGGGATGATTTTGATTTTTACAAATTTGTGAGGATTTCCCGTAAAAAACACTTATAATTTCTAATAATTCCAGCAGATTTCTATGTATTGGTATGATTTTTATGATTTGTAAGGATTTCCTTATGTATTAGTCAGGATTTCTTAGAGATTGGCCTTAATTTTTAAAGTTTGCTATTGATTTCTACAGTTTGACCTTGATTTTTATGAATTCGTCAGGGTCTTCATTGTTTTGGTAATGATTTTTAGGGTATGGTCTTGATTTCTGTGGTTTGGTTCCGAGTTCTAGGGTCGACTCTGTCTTGTAGATAAGCACCTTAGGATTTTTCCTTGGAAGACACAGCTCTTTTTGGCTTTAATCTTTCGTGGCGATAAGGCTCAATCGTAGCTAAAAGAAGACTAAGACTTATATTCTAGACATGTTTCGCCTTTGTCTCTTCTTTTTTGTAAGAACGTCAGGGATTATGAATTTTTTTTCCCTGGAACACCAGTCTTTCTTCGGTTTAATATTTCTTGACAATAACGCATAACCGCGTTTTGTGGAGGTAATGGGTAACCAAAACTTATATTCTTTAAACGAGCCATTTTCTGTTAGAAGTAACAAGTTTTTTTAACACTAATAAATTTTCTCTTCGAAGTAACAACTTTTTCCTTAATACTAACAAATTTTACTTAATATTAGCAAATTTTTTCTTGGCCGTAACAGGTTTTTTTTTAATAGTAACAATTAGCAGCAAATTTTCCGTCAAAGATAAGATATTTCTCTTAGAAGTAAACAATTTTTTTGTTTATGATAATAAGTTTTCTGTTAGAAGTAGCAAGTTTTTTTTTTGCACTAACAATTTTCTCTTCAAAGTAACAACGTTTTCCTTAATACTAACAAACTTTTACTGAATATTTATCAAATTTCTCTCTTTAAAGTAACAGGTTTTTCTTAATAGTAACCAATTTCTTATAAAAGCATCAAGTTTACCGTCAAATATAAGATATTTCTCTTAGATGTAACATTTTTAGTCTCTGATAACAAAGTTTTCTGTTAGAAGCAGCAATTTTGTCTTAAACAGTAACGAATTTTCTGCGAACTAACAACTTTTTCCTTAATACTGACCCCTGTATAAAGGTAATTAGCAGTAAGTTTTACCGCAGATGATTTTCTGGCTCTAGATTCTCGGAGCGAACAAGCAGCTCCTCCCACATACTCTTTCATTAGCGCGTACAAATAGCTCCTCTCATTTGATCTGCCATCAGCGGTCCAATTACCCTGGAACACGTATTTTGGCAGAAATGTTCTCAAAATGCCTTTGAAACCAACTCGAGACTTTGAAACCTACTTGTAATTCCTAAAAAACCATCTAATAATAACATTACACTACTAGTTACCGATTTTCATATATTTTGTTGGAATAAATTAATTTAAAATTAGTTTTCTTAAAAATTTAGTGTTCCAAAGTTGAAGCCAAGTTTCGCGTTCAAGAGAAATCTTATTTGTATGCCCTTGAAAAGATCTAATGTCGCTTATGTTTTTTACGTTCTCCGGAGCACTCGCACCTCGGTCTGGGTTTTTATAATGGGTGAAATAGGGGACGATCATACTGTCTCATATTTATATACTGTGATGCTGACATACATTTACTTAATACTATCAAATTTCTCTTGGAAGTAATAGGTTGTTTTCTTAATAGAAAAAAAAATGTTTTAATAGCAGCAAGTTTTCCGTCAAAGATAACAAATTTCTCTTAGAAGTAACAATTTTTAGTTTATGATAACAAGTTTTCTGATAGAAGTAATAAGTTTTTCTTAACACAAGCATATTTTTTCCTTCGAACTAACAACTTTTCCCTTAACACTAAGAAACTTTTACTTAATACTATCAAATATTTCTTGGAAGTAACAGGTTTTTTTTAATAGTAGCAACTTTTTTTCTAATAGCAGTAAGTTTTCCATCAAAGATAACAAATTTTTCTTAGACGTAACAATTTTTTTGTTTATGATAACAAGTTTTTGTTAGAAGTAGCAAGTTTTTCTTAACACTGATGAAATTTTCTCTTCAAAGTAAAAACTTTTTTCCTTAATACTAACAAACTTTTACCTAATATTATTAATGTCACTTGGGAGTAATAGGTTTTTCTTAATGGTAACATTTTTTTTTCTAATATCAGCAAGTATACCGTGAAAGATAATATATTTCTATTAGAAGTAAAAAACTTTTGTTTAAGACAACAAGTTTTCTGTTAGAAGTAGCAAGTTTTTCTTAACACTAACAAATTTTCTCTTCTAAGTAATAAATTGTTCCTGAATACTAACAAACTTCTACTTAATTCTACCAAATTTTCTTGGAAATATATTCTCTGTGGCCAACCTGACTCTTATACATGATAATGGTAGATGGTAATAAGCTTACCTAAGCTATGGACGTCAGGTCTTGATTTTTTCTTCAAACAATAATTTCGACAGGACCTGTGTCTGTCATCATCAGGTTCAAATTCAAGTCTCTTGCCAGAATATAAAATAACTAAATAAAATAAAACTTAAAATCACTGAACAACACTAATAATAGTTGGACCTGGAATTATTATTGTAATATTGCCAGGATTTTCGTGGAGGTTTTGATGGCTGCTATCCTAGTAGATCTCAAAAAAAGGTAGGTCTATAGAAGTAGGATGGAATTTTTTGCGAGTTTTTAGCCTATGGGTAATGGGATCCCAAAAGTTTGCTGATGCGGAACTCTCCATTGTCTTTATTGATGGCTGGTTTGTTTTTAGTAATTTCCAGAGCTTCTCTGATTTTCTGCTTTAAGAGTTGTGGATCCATAGCAATAAGTTGAGCCTGGTCAAACTCAATGGAGTGAGCAGGGTTTTCAAAAATATGATGGGCCAGTAGTGCTGAAAAAACAAACTATATTCCTCCTTAAGCTTTGTCTTTTTAAGGCAGGCATCAATGGAATCAGCATGTTCTTTTAATCGGTGATGTAGAGATCTCGTGGTACGATCTATGTAGGGTTTTCACCACAACTGCAAGGAATCTCATATACTCCTGGTGGATCTGAAGTGATATTATCTTTGCCTTTGTTTAGGAAGGATATATAGCTACCCCCAACATTGCCTTATAGGCAATGGCTACCCCAACAAGTCATTGATAATGTTAGTTCCAGGAGAAAGATTAGCACAAAAAAATTTTAGCACAAAACGAGCTCTACCCGTAAGAGTGAAGAAGATAGACCCTTTTCGTCATTTCCTTACATTAAGGGAACTACTGACATTTTAAGCTCCAAACTCACTAAGCTTGGCTTTAAGGTGTTTTTTGTCCTTATGGAATGACCATCTCCTCCTTCTTAAAATTTCCATTCGGCTCTCTGTATATTTAATTTGAATTTTTCAATATACAGAAAGCCGACCCATAATGATCGGTATCTACACTTCTCGTCAATTCACCCTCCTTATGTTAAAAAGAGGGGTAATAATCTCTTTAGACGACAGAGTTTTAAAAATCTTTACACTTAATCATGTAAAATTCTGAATTAAATTATATCAAAGATATTTTATTCTGCAATGGCTACCCAATAAATCTTATTGAAAATATCATAGATAGACAATTAAAAAAGATAGAACAAGAAAAGAGGGAGCCTGTCCCCCTTGATTCATTCGTTCCGGCAATTAAGAAAAAAATTTCACCACTCTACCAAACATTTCAAAACTTTGTGATAAAACCAGGAAAAAATTTACAAAAACACAATCTCTCTGTTTCTTTCAAAAGTGAAACAAAAAGCTGATCATTTTTTCAACTCAGGAAAAAAGACATAAGATAAAAGTTCTTTCAACTCAGGAAAAGATATAAGGTAGTGGTGCCTACAGAGTCCATGCTCATGTGGAAAATTTTACATTGGTAGGACCCATCAACAACTTGGTGAACGTTTGTATGAACACAAAATTTCAATAGATAAGTCCCTGTGATTGAAAAATAAAAAATGACAACTTTGATTCCACATTGGCCCTGCATATTTTCGAAAATCCTGCACATATTTGTTCTTTTTGAGGAGGCAACTTTAATATCTATTGTAAATGGCCTGCCGCAATCTTTCAAAGAGTTAATTGAGAATTAAAACAGGAATTTGGCTATAAATAGGGACACCGGAGATATTTCATTAAGCCCAATTTATAACAATTTAATACTAAAAGACTTTTTTGATATTTGCACCCAATCAAATTTAGGAGAACCTATTAACATATTTAATGAAACCTGTAATGGCAGAAGATCAAAAATTATTGCTAGGCAAAAAGATTCGTGAACAATCTCTTAGGTAAAATCTTTTTTTCATTGGTTTCGGCTTTAGCCTTTCATTCACTGTTTGTTCGGATCTTGTCCAGTGAACTCTAAAAGATTAGATTCTTTTTTTTTTTCTTAGCACTGAGGACGACTTGGTGGAGGTCCTTGTCGAAACATTTGATGGTTTTTTCGTCTTCATATTTTACCACTGGCTGACAAAATCCTCGTTTTCTCACTCTTTTTTGATTTCATTTATCATTTATTATTTCTTTTCCTCTCTTAGCTTCATACGTCATGTATAGCCAGAGTGGTCTTAGAAAGTATTTTCTAATATCCTTAGAAAAGCTATGTCCAAAAAGAAACATATTGAGGACAATCTAACAAGAGATGAAATGAAGGTCCTCACAGATCTCAAGAAAGATACAAACATCATATTTACCAAAGCTGATAAAGGCAATACAATGGTAATCCTCAATGAGACCGAGTGTGTCAGCAAATCATTAAACCTCAAGAATAAAAATAAAGTATATGAAAAAGTTAATATCTGAGCTGTAAAGGTTGCTTATAATAATGTCAAAAAGCCTTGGATAATCTTAGTCCCGCAAATAGGATTGATGTTCAACTTTATTGGAAAACTCATTCCTGTCAGACCAGTCATTCCTAGATTTTTTATGGTGCACCCAAAATCCACAAACCAGATATTTCCTTAGACCTATTATGTCAACAATAGGTTCAGCTACTCAAAAGTTGGAAAGGTATTTGGCTGATATTTTAAGATCCATAACTCTCAGCAGCAAACACAAAATAAGAAATACCAAAGAAGCAGTTGAAAGGCTAAAAAACATCAACATCTTGGAGAATACCACAATGTGCAGTTTTGATGTTGTATCTTTGTTTACTAGCATACCTTTGCCCCGACATATACCAGCTTTACAATCAGCTTTGGAAAATGATGATTCCTGGAAAGAACTGACCAGCTTTGACACCAAAGACATCATTGTTCTCGCGTCTTTATGTCTGAACAATGCTTATTTCACTTTCAGGCATCAAACTTGCAAACAGAAGTGGGGCATACCAATGGGATCAATCTTGGCACCAGTTCTTAGTAAGGTGTTTCCAGAATACATCGAAAATTCAACTTTAATTTACATGAATTGGGTAATGCTAGGAATTTATAATTTCAGACTGCTATGTTATTGGCTGATTTTTTTTTTATCTTCGATTAGTACCCCAGCCCGTGTAACTTCGTTTGGTCCTATGTTAATCGATAATATATTTTTGCCTCAAAATATACTATGAACGATTAAAATTTCCGGGAGTGCTTGTTTCTTCAGGTTCAGATCATTGTTTGAATTACTTTGTATTTAGTCCACCCAAGCAAGAATTTGATAATAGCTGCAGTTTAAACGCAACAAGCCATAACCCTCGAGGAAATATTTTTAATTCTTCTGCTAAAAATTGTGACAAACTAAAAAACCTTTTTTTCAAAGATAGATTGGGAAGGGATTTTAAACGGATGACGTAGAAAATGCATAATCATTATTTATATATAAAATTCTCCAAGGCATGGATTCATGTTGTGTGGCAAAAACCGAGAGATTAAAAAACATCTTTTTGGAATCACTTTGGTTCACAACTGGGATGAATAATATAATAAAATTAAGAAATAGCCTCAACGTATAGAAAATCAAATTCCCTTCCTTTGAAAATGATACTTTATAAGGAAACCGGGCTACTGTAACCAAAAGGACACGAGAATTAAAAATAAATTATTACTATCCCATTTTTGAATTAAATAAGGAATAAAATACGAGCAACATGGAAAATAGTAAATGGATACTTTCACCTCATGAGGAACAGCTAAAGAAGAAATTTCAAATACTATTACCTAACCAGGCGGGTTTTTAAAAGAGGACGCGAATATTGCTAATGGATTTTGTACTTATGTTTCAGAAGTTGGTTCAAGTATATCTCGGCAAATTAACAATAATGTGTTAGACCAGTCGGAACAACTGCAAACATTAAAGTGCTTGATACAATTAAAGCAGTTTTTTCACTAGATGATACGATACAAATGCCTGAGGCTACAAAGAGCATTTATATTTTTGGTCCGTCTGAATCCCCAAGAGCTGATAGAACACCAAAAAGAGAATTAAAAATTAATTCTCCCGGTTATCAATCATGTTTTTCTTTTTTTGCATTTCATTAAAATGATGTTCCCAAACAACTGAAAAAAAAGTCAGATAATACCTATACACAAGGATGGAGATAAATGCCAAATTAATAATTACAGGCACGTGTTAATTTTACCGGTGTATACTCTAAACTATTTGAAAAGGTAATGCTTGAAAGAATGACACAATTTATAAATGAAAATGTAATTTTACCTTCTAGCCAATATGGCTTCCGCAAAGGTCATTCCGCTATACATGCTGTATATTGTTTTATTATAAAGATTAAGATTCACGGCGTTGGCAATTTTTGTGGATCTTTCGAAAGTTTTGATATAATTAATCATGGAGTATTAATATAAAAAATGAATAAAATGAATTTTCCAGTTTGGATGCTAAAATGGATAAAATCTTATTTAGAAGATAGAATGCAGACTGTAGTTGTCAGACCATCAACATCATTAGAGAGAAAATATAATGTGGGGTTCCCCGAGGTTTGATCCTTGGGTCACTACTTTTTTTTTAATATGTTTCGGAAATCAAAACTCTACAAGTGATTAATTCCGCCAGGCACAAGTTCTAAATATTTCTAAAATATCTATGCTCCAAATTGCAAGTTAAGTATACTCGTGTATTTACTCGTGTCTCTTTAGCACCACTAGGACTAAGACAACTTAATATGTTGCAAACAGCTTCAGAATATCATTCATACCCAACAAAATCATCTGAAAGTAATTTACTCATATCAGATATATGCCACAGTCATAGAGATGGACTCTCATTACGACATGATGGTGTAGAGGTGTGGAATATGTTGCCCAACTATATGAAGGAATCAATTTTGCTAAGTTCGGTCCGGAAAAAAAATATTAAAAATACCATATTGAGTAGATTAAAGTTGTTTGTTTAGTTTTTCTGTTTAATATTTTGTGAATAAGTATGTGTCCCGTTTGATACTATAATATTGTGAAGTGATATATTTCTTTTCATACGTGGAATACTCGTATATTGCCCAAATATATACAAGAATCAATTTCGCTTATCTCGTTCTGAAAAAATACATAAAGACATCATATTGAGCAGATAAAAAAATGCTTATGTTTTTGTTGTTTAGTTTTTGTTTGTTTGTTGTTTGTTAGTTTTTCTGCTTCATGTTATTAGAAAAGGGATGATTTTTGCTCGATGATAATTCTGTCAAACTTTTGTGATATTTTTATGAAATGATTGATTTCTCAAATTCCCGTTATTGGTCGTTTATTAGCCTTTGGCATGTTGGTAGTACGTTAAAACGTGTGTGTATTGTTTTTTATTTGCCAATAATCAAGTTAAATCAAGTCAAGTATCTAAAAACCTACCGTATTTTTTTTCATATTCCTGTACCAATAACCACGGAGAAAAAGAGATAAAAGTTTCCTTTACTTCCGTGTTGAAAATTGTGCTTCAGTTATATTGTTTTTCTGATGTATTTTCAAAAAAAAAATCTATAACCGATTGGGACAGCCAAAAATCTAAAAAAAATCTACAAACCAAACTCTTTTGTGTGTTCATGAGTGTTTTTAAAATTGCTTATATATATACGCTGTGGCGGACCATGGAGTATTAACTATATGTATATATATATATATATATACATATATATATATATATATATATATATATATATATATATATATATATATATATATATATATATATATATATATATATATATATTATATATATATATATATATATATATATATATAATATATATATCTATATATATATATATATATATATATATATATATAATTTCTTAGACCACACTGCTTTTCCATTTACAAAAAAATTTATACAAGAAAAACGGGTTTTAATTTTTATAAAGCAGTGAATACAAATAAAAACACTTAATTAAACAAAAATACTCCGAATATTTAGGCCCCACATCCGGGAGCCTTTCTCAACGGAAACAAAAAGTGTTCTTTTTAAAAACCTTAACTTACATCAACATAAAAACATACTAAAAAAAAACAGAAGAAAAAATATAAATAAAATAGGAAAACAAAATTGCTCTTATCCGCGTTCGTTATTATTAGAGAATTATCTTTTTTTTAAATCTTTTAAAACTTTTTATATCTTTGTTCTTAACTTTTTCTTGATAACTACCAAAATTTGTTAAAATATTCAAGACCCTTAGTCTTAACTCATCTACATTATTTATATCTTTTGGAAACTTATGAATCCCTGTTCCAATTTTTGAAATAATTTAAAATGTCAAGCCTTCCAATCACTTTCGACCATTAAAAAAGACAGTAGGCCTTACGATTTCCAATCAAATGAGCCCTTTTTGAGTTTTTTACGACAATACTTCCTATAAACACTTTATCTGTCCCCAGGGCATAAATTACAACTCTTACCCTAAGGGCTGTGACGGTGGTTGTCATCCTCTAAGACCTAATTTCCAGAACTTTCAACTATGTTAAATAAAATAGCTATCTCAAAATTTTATTGGATGTGTCTGGGAAAAGGATGGGTGTGAGAGGGGCGTTAGTCTTTCTCCAATCACTTTGAACTATTAAAAAAGGCACTAGCCCTTACAATTTCCAATAAAATGAGCCCTTTTGAAGTTTCTACGACAACGCTTTCAATAAAAACCTTATATCCCCACAGGGGATAACTTACAACCCTCGCCCTGAAGGCTGGGGGGGGGGTTGACATCCTCACAGACGTTATTTCCAGAACTTTCTACTACGTTGCACAAAATGGCTATCTGCAAAATTTTGATTAGATGTGTTTGGGGGAATAGTAGGCGTGAGAGAGGGGTTAGATACCGTCCAAAAAGTTTCAACTATAAAAAAGGGCACTAGCCCTCACAATTTCCAATTGAATGAGCCCCTTTTGAAGTTTTATAATTTGAAGTTTTGATACAAATAATATTAAGATTTTGATTACCAAATATCAGTATATGTATATTAAACTGACAATGCACATTCATTTGTATTTTTTTCAGTAAAGTGCAAATTATGTTTTGGCCTTGGGAAGCCATAGTGGTTTTGAGCCAAACTTATGTTAATTTCTGCTCGTTTTGAGTTTGACTCGGTTATTTATTGTAATTTCTGTTCGTTTTGAGTTTCAATTATTTATCGATGCTTATTTGTGGTAGTTTCACGCTTGGTAGATTATTTGATTTTATTTTTGCTCATTTTTGTTTAATGGAGTTCTTTACTTTTCTTTGAAAAACTTATTTTGTGGAAAAAGTTTTTTTTAATTAATTTCTGTTCGTTTTATATTGACATAGTCTTTTCAGAGAAAAAGAAAATAATACTTTAAATCTTTTCTTTTTTTTAAAGATTTATAGTTTGGCCAGCTACTTGTATGCTGGAGAAAAATTTTCAGCAATTTTTAACAATATACACCCTCTTAAAAATCTGGACACAAATAGAAGTTTTTAATGTAGTTTCATACCTCGTCTAGTTGACCTGAAATAAAAAACTTGATACCATCGCAAAAAAATCTGTTTACTTTCTTTGATAGCTTGGATACACTTGCGCTATTTTGATTTGGTTAAATTTTAAGAGCAGAAGCAGGCCCAAAAGTTTGAACCTAAAACCCTCAGTCGTTCTTGGGATACTGCTGAGATGCCTTATTGTGAATTAGCATTAACAAAGTGCATTTTGATTTAATCTTATGGCAACATTTAGTTTTTAAACATAAAGTCAAATGGGAGGGTGGGGGCGTAGGAGGGGTATTGGATTTCCTCCAATCACTTTCGACCATTAAAAAGGGCATCAGCCCTTTCTACTTTCAATCGAATGAGCCCTTTTCGAAGTTACTACGACAACTCCTTCGATACAAAGCGCCTTGGTCTAAACAACAACAACAACAAAAAAATAATACATTATACCCACATCGATCTTTACTGTAAAAATGTCACGCCTTCCAATCACTTTCGACTATTAAAAAGGACACTAGGCCTTTCGATTTCCAATCAAATGAGCCTTTTTTGAGTTTCTACAATAACACTTCCTATAAACACCTTATATGCCCCAGGGCTATAATTACAACTCTTACCCTAAGGGCTGTGACGGTGGTTGTCATCCTCTAAGACCTGATTTCCAGAACTTTCAACTACGTTAAACAAAATGGCTATCTCAAAATTTTGATTGGATGTGTCTGGGAAAATGATGGGCGTGAGAGGGGCGTTAGTCATTCTCCAATTACTTTCAACTATTAAAAAAAGGCACTAGCCCTTTCAATTTCCAATCAAAAATTAGCCCTTCTGAAGTTTCTACGAAAACGCTTTCAATTAAAACCTTATATGCCCCAAGGGGATAACATACAACCCTCGCCCTGAGGGCTGGGGGGGGGGGGGTTGTCATCCTCACAGACCTAATTTCCAGAACTTTCTACTATGTTGAACAAAATGGCTATCTGAAAGTTTTGATTGGATGTGTTTGGGGGAATGGTGGGCGTGAGAGAGGGGTTTAGTTACCTTCTAATTACTTTCAACTATTAAAAAGGGCACTAGCCCTCTCCATTTCCAATTGAATGAGCCCCTTTTGAAGTTTTTAAACAATTCTATAATTAAAAACCTTATATGCCCCTCGGGCATAAACTTACAACCTTCGCCCTGGGGAATCTGGGTGGTTTGTCATCCTTAAACACATAATTTCCAGAACTTTCAACTACGTTGATCAAATGGTTATCTCTAAGCTATGATTGAATGTGTTAATTACTCTCCACTGACTTTCGACTATTAAAAAGGGCAATTTCAATTTCCAATCAAATGAGCCCCTTATGAAATTTCTACAGCAACTTTCTATATAAACCTTATATGCCCCCAGGGCATAACTTACAACCCTTGCACTGAAAGCTCTGATGGGGTTATCATCCTAAAAGACCTAATTTCCAGAACTTTCCAATACGTTGAACAAAATGATAAAATAAAAGTCCAAAAATAGGGATAAACAAGTCCAAAATAGGGGTGAAATTATTATACACTGTCTATTAAAAAGGATTTATCCCTATTTGATCTTTTTATTTTATCGTCATGGAAAGGCAGTCTGGTCTCCGAAATTATCTACGTTGAACAGAATGGATATCTCAAAATTTTGATTGGATGTGTTTGGGGAAATGGTGGGCGTGGGAGGGGGGTTAGTTGCCCTTCAATTACTTTCGACTATTAAAAGGGCAATAGCCCTTTTAATTTTCAATTGAGTGAGCCCTTTTGGATGTTTTTACAATATCAATTTCAATAAAAACCTTACATACTCCCAGGGCATAACTTAAAACCCTTGCCCTGAGGGTTGTTGGGGGATGGGTTGTCATCCTTAAAGTCCTAATTTCCAAAACTTTCAACTGCGTTGAATAAAACGGCTACATAAAACTTTTGATTGGATGTGTCTGGGGAAAAGTGGGCGAGAGAGGGGGGTTTAGTTGCCCTCAAATCACTTTTGACTACTAAAAGGGCACTAGCCCTTTGAATTTCCAATCAAATGAGCCCCTTTTTCAATTTCTACAACATCTTTCTATATAAACCTTATATGCCCCCAGGGCATAACTTATAACCCTTACCCTGAAAAACTGTGGGGGGAGTGTCCTGCTCAAAGGTATAATTTCCTGAACTTGAAAACTGCGTGGAACAAAATAACTATCTAAAAATTTTGATTGGATATATTTGGGGAAATGGTGGGCATGGAAGGGGTGTTAGTTGCCTTTCAATCACTTTCGACTTTTAAAAAGGGCACTAGCCATTTCAATTTCCAATCGAATGAGCCCCTTTTGAAGTTTCTACGACAAAGGGTTCACTAAAAACCTTATATGTCCCCAGGGCATAGCTTACAACCCTTGCTCTGAGGCATGTGGGGGAGTGTCCTCCGCAAAAAACATAATTTCTATCTGGAAATCCAAAACACTGAAAAAAATGGCAATCTAAAAATTTTGATTGGATGTGTTTGAGGGAAATATGGGTGAGAGAGGGGGGCTAGTTTCCCTCAAATCACTTTCGACTATTAAAAAGGGCACTCTACCTTTGAATTTACAATTGAATGAGCCCTTTTTTAAGTTTCTACGACAAAGATTTCAATAAAAACTTATATGCCCCTAGGGTATAACTTATAACTCTTGCTCTGAAGACTGTGAGGGGAGTGTCCTACTCAAAGGTATAATTTTCCTGAACTTTAAATGCGTGGAACAAAATGGCTAGTTCAAAAATTTTGATTGGATGTGTTTGGGGAAATGGTGGGCATGGAAGAGGCTTTAGTTGTCTTCCAATTACTTTCGACTAATAAAAAGGGCACAAGCCATTTCAATTTCTAATCGAATGAGCCCTTTTTGAAGTTTCTACGACTACACTTTCTATAAGAACTTTATATGCCCCCAGGGCATAACTTACAATCCTTTTCCTGAGGGCCGTGAGGGGGTTGTCATCCTCAAAGACTTAATTTCCAAAACTTTAAACTACGTTGAACAAAATGGCTATCTCAAAATTTTGATTGGATGTGTTTGGGGAAAAGGTGGGCGTGAGAGGTGGGTTAGTTACCGTCCAATCACTTTCAACTGTTAAAAAGGGTACTAGCCCTTTGATTTTCCAATCAAATGAGCCTTTTTTGAAGTTTCTATGACAACGCCTTTTATAAAAACCTCATATGTCTTCAGGGTATATCTTACAACCCTTGCCCCGAGGGTTGGGGGGGAGTTTCCTCCTCAAAAACATATTTTTTATGTGGAAATCAACTACGCTGAACAAAATTGTTATCTCAAAATTTTGATTGGATGTGTTTGGGGGAATGATGGGCGTGGGGGTGCTAGTTGCCCTCCAATCACTTTTGACTATTAAAAAGGGCACTAGCCCTTTGAATTTCCAATCGAATGAGTATTTCTTGAAGTTTCAACGACAACGCCTTCTATAAAAACCTTATATGCCCCCAGGGTATAATTTAAAACACTTCCCCGGGAGGGTTTTGGGGGAGTGTCCTCCTCAAAATGATATTTTCTATCTGGAAATTAACTACGTTGAACAAAATGGCTATCTCAAAATTTGGATCGGATGTGTTTGGGGGATTAATGGGCGTGGGAGGGGGAAGGGGCTATTTGCCCTCCAATCACTTTTTGACTATTAAAAAACGGCACTAGCCCTTTCAATTTCCAATCGAATAAGCCTTTTTTTTTGAGGTTTCTACGACAACGCCTTCTATAAAAATTTTATATGCCCCCAGGGCATAACTTAAAACCATTGCCCCGAGGGTTGTGGCGGAGTGTCCTCCTCAAAAAGATATTTTCTAGAAATCATTTACGCTGAACAAAATGGCTATCTCAAATTTTGATTGGATGTGTTTGGGGGAATGATGATGGGCGTGCGGGGGGGGGGGGGGGCTAGTTACCCTCTAATCACTTTCGACTATTAAAAAGGGCACTAGCCACTCCAATTGGCAATCGAATGAGCCCTTTTTGAACTTTCTACGACAACTTCTTCGATACAAAGTGTCCAGGTATGGAGAAAAAACAAAAAAAAACACATTGTGCCCACATCGTTCTTTACTTAGGCAGTGCCAGCGTGCTACCTATGAAATCAAGCCATCAAAAGGACCATAACTTGTTTAGTAACAAATATTTAAAAAGTAAACCCTCCGTTTCTCTTTGCTATCTCCTACGCATGTCCTAGCTTTCATGGATTTCTTTTTGAAATGCGGTTTATTTCAGAGCACCTCTGTTAGTTATTCAAAAGATGAATCAATTACAGTCTTCTGTGTCATTTAATGGCTTTGGACATAAATTTAGACATCATGAGAAAATAGATGGAATAAAAAATAAATAATGGTGGAAATTTTCAATTTTAGAATTTTGTAAAAAAAAAGAAAAAGAAAAAAAAATCTTGAATATATCCTTTAGATGGTACAACTAAAATATCCTTTGCAAATATTTTATGTTTTAGCAAAGGCATTGGATATGTTGGTCGAACTGAAAAAAAAAACTAATTGATCTTATAATTAGTTGATTTGTCGTTGATGACTTTATCGATAAAGGTCGACATACAAGTAAAACCACCCTAAAATTGGTAGGAACGATTACAAACTTAGTTGTTGTAGCATGATTTTGCATGCACTTCTTCCTCCCCACACCCATATCCCCTTACCCTTTTTCTGACGTCTATGCGCACCAAAAATGTAAAACAAAATTTTATATTCTCTATCTGGAAATCCAAAACACTGAAAAAATGGCAATCTAAAAATTTTGATTGGATGTGTTTGAGGGAAATGTGGGTGAGAGAGGGGGGCTAGTTTCCCTCAAATCACTTTCGACTATTAAAAAGGGCACTCTACCTTTGAATTTCCAATTGAATGAGCCCTTTTTTAAGTTTCTACGACAAAGATTTCAATAAAAACTTATATGCCCCTAGGGTATAACTTATAACTCTTGCTCTGAAGACTGTGAGGGGAGTGTCCTACTCAAAGGTATAATTTCCTGAACTTTAAATGCGTGGAAACAAAATGGCTAGTTCAAAATTTTGATTGGATGTGTTTGGGGAAATGGTGGACATGGAAGAGGCTTTAGTTGTCTTTCCAATTACTTTCGACTAATAAAAAGGGCACAAGCCATTTCAATTTCTAATCGAATGAGCCCTTTTTGAAGTTTCTACGACTACACTTTCTATAAGAACTTTATATGCCCCCAGGGCATAACTTACAATCCTTTTCCTGAGGGCCGTGAGGGGGTTGTCATCCTCAAAGACTTAATTTCCAAAACTTTAAACTACGTTGAACAAAATGGCTATCTCAAAATTTTGATTGGATGTGTTTGGGGAAAGGTGGGCGTGAGAGGTGGGTTAGTACCGTCCAATCACTTTCAACTGTTAAAAAAGGGTACTAGCCCTTTGATTTTCCAATCAAATGAGCCTTTTTTGAAGTTTCTGTGACAACGCCTTCTATAAAAACCCTCATATGTCTTCAGGGTATATCTTACAACCCTTGCCCCGAGGGTTGTGGGGGAGTTTCCTCCTCAAAAACATATTTTTTATGTGGAAATCAACTACGCTGAACAAAATTGTCATCTCAAAATTTTGATTGGATGTGTTTGGGGGAATGATGGGCGTGGGGGTGGTAGTTGCCCTCCAATCACTTTTGACTATTAAAAAGGGCACTAGCCCTTTGAATTTCCAATCGAATGAGTATTTCTTGAAGTTTCAACGACAACGCCTTCTATAAAAACCTTATATGCCCCCAGGGTATAATTTAAAAACACTTCCCCGGAGGGTTTTGGGGGAGTGTCCTCCTCAAAATGATATTTTCTATCTGGAAATTAACTACGTTGAACAAAATGGCTATCTCAAAATTTGGATCGGATGTGTTTGGGGGATTAATGGGCGTGGGAGGGGGAAGGGGCTAGTTGCCCTCCAATCACTTTTGACTATTAAAACGGGCACTAGCCCTTTCAATTTCCAATCGAATAAGCCTTTTTTGAGGTTTCTACGACAACGCCTTCTATAAAAATTTTATATGCCCCCAGGGCATAACTTAAAACCATTGCCCCGAGGGTTGTGGCGGAGTGTCCTCCTCAAAAAGATATTTTCTAGAAATCATTTACGCTGAACAAAATGGCTATCTCAAATTTTGATTGGATGTGTTTGGGGGAATGATGGGCGTGCGGGGGGGGGGGCTAGTTACCCTCTAATCACTTTCGACTATTAAAAAGGGCACTAGCCACTCCAATTGGCAATCGAATGAGCCCTTTTTGAACTTTCTACGACAACTTCTTCGATACAAAGTGTCCAGGTATGGAGAAAAAAAAAAAAAAAAAACACATTGTGCCCACATCGTTCTTTACTTAGGCAGTGCCAGCGTGCTACCTATGAAATCAAGCCATCAAAAGGACCATAACTTGTTTAGTAACAAATATTTAAAAAAGTAAACCCTCCGTTTCTCTTTGCTATCTCCTACGCATGTCCTAGCTTTCATGGATTTCTTTTATTGAAATGCGGTTTATTTCAGAGCACCTCTGTTAGTTATTCAAAAGATGAATCAATTACAGTCTTCTGTGTCATTTAATGGCTTTGGATATAAATTTAAACATCATGAGAAAATAGATGGATAAAAAATAAATAATGGTGGAAATTTTCAATTTTAGAATTTTGTAAAAAAAAAAGAAAAAGAAAAAAAAAATCTTGAATATATCCTTTAGATGGTACAACTAAAATATCCTTTGCAAATATTTATGTTTTAGCAAAGGCATTGGATATGTTGGTCGAACTGAAAAAAAAATAATTGATCTTATAATTAGTTGATTTGTCGTTGATGACTTTATCGATAAAGGTCGACATACAAGTAAAACCACCCTAAAATTGGTAGGAACGATTACAAACTTAGTTGTTGTAGCATGATTTTGCATGCACTTCTTCCTCCCCACACCCATATCCCCTTACCCTTTTTCTGACGTCTATGCGCACCAAAAATGTAAAACAAAATTTTATATTTGGACGCATACAGTGCTATCTTTTGTAGCATCAGAATTTGTTTTTAATTGCATTTGAAGGCCAAACTATGTAATAATCTAGAGGCAAGGTTTTGTGAATTAATTGAACCAAGAATTTCCGGAAGATTTTTTCCTAGACTGATATTAAAACCTAAAACGTGCAGAAATACAGTCACAAAATAAGCGGATGTGACAACAAGCAGAAAGTAATAAATAATGCAGAAAGCAGAAAGTAATAAACAAGCAGAAAGTAATATGAATGAGTCATCCGCAGCAGAGACGGAAATTAAAATGAACAATCAAATAAAACCAACAGAAATTACCATAAACAAAGCTGCTTATGGAAATACTGCTTTTTCAAGCCTCAAGAACTGAAAACGACTTATTTTTCGAAGAGTGTGTTTTCCAACGAAGACAAGAAAAAGAATCACAATAACAATAAAGGTTCAGAATAAAGAGTTACCATAAAAAGCATGTGGCTGCCACCCCTTAAAGGCAATATCATTTTCACTTTACTGAAAACAATAAGAATTTCAAACAACGCAATTAACTCGTCAAAATGAAAGAAAAAGAAAATAAAAAAAAAACAACCAGAAAAAAAAGCAGGGAAAGAAAAACAAACTTCTTAGAATTTGCTAGTTTTATTTATTTTCACTATTTTCAAGAGAACGATTTTTTTAGTCAGTAATTCTACATTAAATGGAAAAAATGGGACATGTATCCCCATTTAAAACTCTTGGAACGAATATCGGTAATTTTAGAAGCAGCCAGTTTAGGAATATCTTCAATATAATAAATATTCAGTATATTAATATATTAATAAATCCATTGAATATATCAAGCATTATATTGAATTGGTCAATCCATTTGAAAGAATAGTGTTCAAAATGAAGAAAATATTTATGAAAATTCATTATATATCTGCCTAACGGAGGCTCATTGATTGTTTAAAATGTGGCGATATATCACCCAATTCAACCAGTACCCAAGCAAGTGTAAGTGCAAAGGAGGCCACTAACCTAACCACCGGAGGACCCTAGCGAGCGATTTCAACGGGACTCATAGCAAGAAATTTCACCGACAAGTCATTTCAAGACGTTTCAAAGCATTTCAAAGGATTACAAGACATATGACTTAATTACATATTTTAGCCATTTCCATTTCACATTTTTTAGCCAATGACACATTTTAGAAACGAAAGCGCCTCATGCAGCATTTCCGCCTCTAAAACTTAAGGCAAAAAAATAGATGTAGATTTTCGAATGTATTAGCTATCTCAGAATTTTCACGCAATAGCTTTTGAGCTTTTTTTTTTTTAGCTAGAATTGTCGTTTCAAACCACAAATTACCTGAAAACATCGCTTTACTGAGGGACAGACTTTTTTGTCTAGAAATAAATGTATATGCTGACCCTTATTTTATAGGTCTGCCTGTACCCTTAGAAATGAACGCGCCTCATACGGCATTGCCACCTCTGAAACTAGAGGCACAAAATGGATATACATTGTCGAATAGATTAACTATCTGTGAATTTCCACGAAATAGCCTTTTGAGCTTTTTTTTTTAGCTAGAATTGTCCTTTTGTACTACAAATCGCCTGAAAACACCGCTTTACTGAGGAACAGACGTTTTGGCTAGAAATAAATGTATATTTTAACCCTTATTTTATAGGACTATCTGTACCCTTAGAAACGAATCTACAACCGTACGGTATTACTGCCTCCAAAACTCGAGGCACAAAATGGGTATATATTTTCAAATAGGTTAACTATCTTGGAATGTTAATGGAATAGCTTTTTGCCCTTCTTTTGGGTAGAATTGCTGTTTTCGCATGTTATTTTTTATCATTATTTGATGCTTAATTTTTTTTCGTGAAACTTAATTTATCATGATATTTTTTTTTCTTTCTAACCTCCTGACTACCCTTGTCCCTCTGGGTGGACATACAGTTAATTTTTTTTTAGCGCGATAGTTATTGGTTGGAACGTCATCTACGCACTACAGTTGGAACCAGCGTACCTGGCTTGCCATCTGTGATTTTTTTCAGCTTGTTATTGGTAGTGGAAGAGTGGTTTTTGCACTAAAGAAATGAGGAAAGTTCAAAATCGAAGAAGAGCAGGAGGACAAGAGGTAAGAAAATTCCTAATTGGTCTTGGAATGAAAGGTGGAGCCTGGAAAAAAAATAAGCTTCCTTAGAAGGATTAAAACTTCATTTTGGGAGGGATTTTTTCACCTATATCCATTACATCATCTATTGGTGTGCGACTAAAGTTCAATGTCCACCCCCGTGGACATCGGTTCTCAATCAAGCATTTTGAAGTTAGAAAGATAAGAGTCGACAGAATCGGAAGAATCGGAAGTCGCAAAGAATCGGAAGAAAGATAAGAGTCGCGAAGAATCGGAAAAAAAAAAAAAATCGAATCAATTCAAAAAAGGGCCTTGCGAATAATTTTCAAAGAAGGCAAGGTGCCTTACTCTCTGCTCCTAAAAAAAGCTAGTCTGAAAACCCTGGAGCAAAGGAGGGTTTCGTTGTGCCTCCGTTTTGCAAAAAATGCCATAACAAAACCCTCGGACGGCAAGTATTTTCCCCAAACGTCACTCCCCATCCAGAATACGGCCGCCTCGAGCTGTTTCTGAGCCCATCCCTGCTTTGTCCCCCATTCGCTGCGTTAATTCCAGATACGAAAGAACTTTTATCCCCTTCATTACAGAGAAAATGAATAAAATGCCTCAATAGTTTCTTTTTTGCCCTCTTTTGTTGTTTATTAGCTGATGGTACTGCCCAGGTTCTTGCGCTCTTTTGCTCGCCCCCCCCCCCCTTTCTTGACCAGCTTTTATTGTCTTTAACTCTTTTATTGATTTACTGTAGTTTAATTGCTGACACTTTCTTAGTATCCCTTTTAATTTAAATGCATTTATGTTTTGTGCTAAGTTTAGTTTGACCAGTTTTTAATGCATTTATGTCTCGCTCTAAGTTTAGTTTGACAAATTTTTGTTTTTTTTAATTTTTTAATTGACTTTTTAAAGTTTTAATTATTGACTTTTAAATGATGTTCATTATGGTTTTCTCTATTTCGTTGTTGTTCTTTGCATTTGCAGGGTAACCATTTATTTGTTGTTGACTCCAAACTCCGAATTCGGCCCTTTGTGGGCTTGTGATAGCGATTTTTTTTGAAATAAATATCTCTTATCTCTTATCTCTCAGAACAGAAGAACTTCCTATTTTAATGTCTTTTCTTAACTTTCACTTATGGTCACCTTCAAAAGTTGAAAACCATGTTTTTCTCTTGTAGTTACCGTGTCTGATGCCCTGGCAATCATCGACGCTAGTGATGTTGAGGACCTTTCTGCAGATGAAAGTGATGATGACCTCTTTGAGCCCCACGATATAGAACTTGAAGATACAAGTGAAGATGAAGATCCGAACAGCGCCTTCCTTCCAGGCGACGAAAGTATCATCGACGAGGAAGTATCTGAAACTGGAGTCTGATTTTGAAGATGACATACCTCTAGCCGAGCGGGCTCGGATATCGCAGCGACCTATGAAACGACCATAATTGATGAAATGGAGGGAAAGCACGAGGTTTGAGATTCACTTGGGTCCAGTAAGAGATGAAGTTATCTTTACTGATCATTCTGATTGGAAACCGGAAGAGTTTTTCGCACAGTACTTCCCCCAGTCTTTTTTCGATGAGACAGCATATGCCACAAACTACACCTATCAAAAAAAATTCAACAAGAGCCTGAATGTCACTGCTGACGAACTAAAGACATTTTTCGGAGTTGTAATATTGATGGGCAATCTCAAATATCCTCAAAATCGAAATGTACTGGAAGGCGCAGTACCGTGTAAACCAGATAGCAGAAAATATTGGGAAAACCGTTTCTTCACTCTAAGAAGCAATCTGAAATTTGTTGTAGATGAAGAAATTTCCGACGACATTAAGAAGAACAATCGGTTGTGGAGAGTTCAGTCAATTATCGACCTTTTCCGTACCGTTTGCCTTTCTTTCCCGAGGGACAAAAATTGTTCAATTGATGAGCAGATGATCCCATTTTATGGCAAAACGTCGTTGAGGCAGTATGTACCCAATAAGCCAAATCCCGTCGGCCTCAAAAACTTTGTCTTGGCTAATCCGAAAGGCCTCATACTTGACTTCGAGATTTATCAGGGTGCTACTACGCTTCCTGAAAAATATGCGATGCCATGGCCTTGCAGCTGGAATCGTACTCAGGCTATCTCAAACCCTCCCACCCGGATCTTGCCTCTACTTTGATCGATTTTTCAACTCGACAAAATTACTCGACCTTCTGTGCGAAATGCAGATAAATGCAACTGGCACAGTCATGCGAAATAGATTTGGAAGGGAGACCGTACCTCTGAAGCCAGAGAAAGAAATGAAGAAGAAAGGGAGAGGGTCGAGCGTTGCATTTGTGCGAGAAGATCGCAAGCTAGCCATCACGGAATGGTTTGATACAAGAATTGTGACACTAGGCTCGAATTGCAGGGCAGTAGAAGAAGAGACAATAGTGGAAAGATGGGACAAAAAGCAGAGGAAGCAGATCACAATCTCTTGCCCAAGGTCTGTAGCTGACTACAACAAGTACATGGGTGGAGTGGACATGGCTGACCGTATGATCAGTTATTACCGATTCGCTTACAGAACTAGAAAATGGACCGTAAGGTTCCTTCATCATTTCATTGATGCTGCATGCTCAAACGCTTTCATCGAGATGCAGGCTCATGAAGAAAATAGCAGGCCAAGCTTGAACAAGCTCATCTTATATCGTTTTCACGTTGCAGAGCACCTTCTCTGTCGGCCGAAACCGGAGCAGTATGTCGAGGAAATGACGATTGTGAAGTAGCGTCGGCTGGTGATTTCAAAAAGCGCCGACCATTGCCGCCTGAGAGAGTTAGAGGGGCCCATTCACTTACCCGAATACCACGACCTAAAGAACGCGAAAAGGTGCCGCCTTCCTGGTTGCTCAATGAAGACGAGGTGGTGGTGTGTTGAATGCAAAGTGTTTCTATGTCTTGTTGGTGACAGAAACTGCTTTTCTTGTTTTCACCAGTAAACAACCATGGAAAATAAATTTCCTGTTTCTTTTTCTCGATGAAAATAAAAGTGTTATATAGTCGACTTATCTCTCTGATTTACTCCGTTGGGAACCGATGTCCACGGGGGTGGACAACAGATTTCGGAGAGGGGGAGGGGAGTGAAAAAATTTTTAAGGTCATTTTTGAAATCAGCGATTTTTTTAACACATGTGGTGTAAAAATCACGCGTCTTCAATACCTATATCTATGCCGGTAGTCAGGAGGCTAAAACTTGTTACATGTTGTTGTTTTCTTTTTTTTTCTTCGTGAAACATGATACTTGTTGTTTTTTGTTCGAAAGAAAGTAGACCAAATTTAAGCAAATTTAAATAAAATTTTAATCAAAAAGTAAGGAAAAAGTCTTGATATCTTTGGTTTTACCTGGATTGCTCTTTTTTGTCAGGATTTCTAAGGATGCCCCTGATTTTTATGAATTCGTCTGAATTTCTAAGCATTGCTTACGATATCTATGAATTCCTCCTGAATATTCTTGTATTGACTATGATTTCTAGGGAATTTTTGTGGATTTCTACAGACCAATTATGATTTCAATAGTTTTGTCATGATGTCTCCGGATTGGTCTGGATTCTTTGGGATGATTTTGATTTTTACAAATTTGTGAGGATTTCCGTAAAACACTTATAATTTCTAATAATTCCAGCAGATTTCTATGTATTGTATGATTTTTATGAATTTGTAAGGATTTCTATGTATTAGTCAGGATTTCTTAGAGATTGGCCTTAATTTTTAAAGTTTGCTATTGATTTCTACAGTTTGACCTTGATTTTTATGAATTCGTCAGGGTCTTCATTGTTTTGGTAATGATTTTTAGGGTATGGTCTTGATTTCTGTGGTTTGGTTCCGAGTTCTAGGGTCGACTCTGTCTTGTAGATAAGCACCTTAGGATTTTTCCTTGGAAGACACAGCTCTTTTTGGCTTTAATCTTTCGTGGCGATAAGGCTCAATCGTAGCTAAAAGAAGACTAAGACTTATATTCTAGACATGATTCGCCTTTGTCTCTTCTTGTTTTGTAAGAACGTCAGGGATTATGAATTTTTTTCCCTGGAACACCAGTCTTTCTTCGGTTTAATATTTCTTGACAATAACGCATAACCGCGTTTTGTGGAGGTAATGGGTAACCAAAACTTATATTCTTTAAACGAGCCATTTTCTGTTAGAAGTAACAAGTTTTTCTTAACACTAATAAATTTTCTCTTCGAAGTAACAACTTTTTCCTTAATACTAACAAATTTTACTTAATATTAGCAAATTTTTCTTGGCCGTAACAGGTTTTTTTTTAATAGTAACAATTAGCAGCAAATTTTTCCGTCAAAGATAAGATATTTCTCTTAGAAGTAACAATTTTTTGTTTATGATAATAAGTTTTCTGTTAGAAGTAGCAAGTTTTTTTTTGCACTAACAAATTTTCTCTTCAAAGTAACAACGTTTTCCTTAATACTAACAAACTTTTACTGAATATTATCAAATTTCTCTTTAAAGTAACAGGTTTTTCTTAATAGTAACCAATTTCTTATAAAAGCATCAAGTTTTACCGTCAAATATAAGATATTTCTCTTAGATGTAACATTTTTTAGTCTCTGATAACAAGTTTTCTGTTAGAAGCAGCAATTTTGTCTTAACAGTAACGAATTTTCTCTTCGAACTAACAACTTTTTCCTTAATACTGACCCCTGTATAAAGGTAATTAGCAGTAAGTTTACCGCAGATGATTTCTGGCTCTAGATTCTCGGAGCGAACAAGCAGCTCCTCCCACATACTCTTTCATTAGCGCGTACAAATAGCTCCTCTCATTTGATCTGCCATCAGCGGTCCAATTACCCTGGAACACGTATTTTGGCAGAAATGTTCTCAAAATGCCTTTGAAACCAACTCGAGACTTTGAAACCTACTTGTAATTCCTAAAACCATCTAATAATAACATTACACTACTAGTTACCGATTTTCATATATTTGTTGGAATAAATTAATTTAAAATTAGTTCTCTTAAAAATTTAGTGTTCCAAAGTTGAAGCCAAGTTTCGCGTTCAAGAGAAATCTTATTTGTATGCCCTTGAAAAGATCTAATGTCGCTTATGTTTTTACGTTCTCCGGAGCACTCGCACCTCGGTCTGGGTTTTTATAATGGGTGAAATAGGGGACGATCATACTGTCTCATATTTATATACTGTGATGCTGACATACATTTACTTAATACTATCAAATTTCTCTTGGAAGTAATAGGTTGTTTTCTTAATAGAAAAAAAAATGTTTTAATAGCAGCAAGTTTTCCGTCAAAGATAACAAATTTCTCTTAGAAGTAACAATTTTTAGTTTATGATAACAAGTTTTCTGATAGAAGTAATAAGTTTTTTCTTAACACAAGCATATTTTTCCTTCGAACTAACAACTTTTCCCTTAACACTAAGAAACTTTTACTTAATACTATCAAATATTTCTTGGAAGTAACAGGTTTTTTCTTAATAGTAGCAACTTTTTTTCTAATAGCAGTAAGTTTTCCATCAAAGATAACAAATTTTTCTTAGACGTAACAATTTTTTGTTTATGATAACAAGTTTTTGTTAGAAGTAGCAAGTTTTTCTTAACACTGATGAAATTTTCTCTTCAAAGTAAAAACTTTTTTCCTTAATACTAACAAACTTTTACCTAATATTATTAAATGTCACTTGGGAGTAATAGGTTTTTCTTAATGGTAACATTTTTTCTAATATCAGCAAGTATACCGTGAAAGATAATATATTTCTATTAGAAGTAAAAAACTTTTTGTTTAAGACAACAAGTTTTCTGTTAGAAGTAGCAAGTTTTTTCTTAACACTAACAAATTTTCTCTTCTAAGTAATAAATTGTTTCCTGAATACTAACAAACTTCTACTTAATTCTACCAAATTTTCTTGGAAATATATTCTCTGTGGCCAACCTGACTCTTATACATGATAATGGTAGATGGTAATAAGCTTACCTAAGCTATGGACGTCAGGTCTTGATTTTTTCTTCAAACAATAATTTCGACAGGACCTGTGTCTGTCATCATCAGGTTCAAATTCAAGTCTCTTGCCAGAATATAAAATAACTAAATAAAATAAAAACTAAAATCACTGAACAACACTAATAATAAGTTGGACCTGGAATTATTATTGTAATATTGCCAGGATTTTCGTGGAGGTTTTGATGGCTGCTATCCTAGTAGATCTCAAAAAGGTAGGTCTATAGAAGTAGGATGGAATTTTTTGCGAGTTTTTAGCCTATGGGTAATGGGATCCCAAAGTTTGCTGATGCGGGAACTCTCCATTGTCTTTATTGATGGCTGGTTTGTTTTTAGTAATTTCCAGAGCTTCTCTGATTTTCTGCTTTAAGAGTTGTGGATCCATAGCAATAAGTTGAGCCTGGTCAAACTCAATGGAGTGAGCAGGGTTTTCAAAAATATGATGGGCCAGTGCTGAAAAAACTATATTCCTCCTTAAGCTTTGTCTTTTTAAGGCAGGCATCAATGGAATCAGCATGTTCTTTTAATCGGTGATGTAGAGATCTCGTGGTACGATCTATGTAGGTTTCACCACAACTGCAAGGAATCTCATATACTCCTGGTGGATCTGAAGTGATATTATCTTTGCCTTTGTTTAGGAAGGATATATAGCTACCCCCAACATTGCCTTATAGGCAATGGCTACCCCCAACAAGTCATTGATAATGTTAGTTCCAGGAGAAAGATTAGCACAAAAACCAAGAGCTCTACCCGTAAGAGTGAAGAAGATAGACCCTTTTCGTCATTTCCTTACATTAAGGAACTACTGACATTTTAAGCTCCAAACTCACTAAGCTTGGCTTTAAGGTGTTTTTTGTCCTTATGGAATGACCATCTCCTCCTTCTTAAAAATTTCCATTCGGCTCTCTGTATATTTAATTTGAATTTTCAATATACAGAAAGCCGACCCATAATGATCGGTATCTACACTTCTCGTCAATTCACCCTCCTTATGTTAAAAGAGGGGTAATAATCTCTTTAGACGACAGAGTTTTAAAAATCTTTACACTTAATCATGTAAATTCTGAATTAAATTATATCAAAGATATTTTATTCTGCAATGGCTACCCATAAATCTTATTGAAAATATCATAGATAGACAATTAAAAAAGATAGAACAAGAAAAGAGGGAGCCTGTCCCCCTTGATTCATTCGTTCCGGCAATTAAGAAAAAAATTTCACCACTCTACCAAACATTTCAAAACTTTGTGATAAACCAGGAAAAAATTTACAAAAACACAATCTCTCTGTTTCTTTCAAAAGTGAACAAAAAGCTGATCATTTTTTCAACTCAGGAAAAGATAAAAGGTTCTTTCAACTCAGGAAAAGATATAAGGTAGTGGTGCCTACAGAGTCCATGCTCATGTGGAAAATTTTACATTGGTAGGACCCATCAACAACTTGGTGAACGTTTGTATGAACACAAAATTTCAATAGATAAGTCCCTGTGATTGAAAAATAAAAATGACAACTTTGATTCCACATTGGCCCTGCATATTTTCGAAAATCCTGCACATATTGTTCTTTTTGAGGAGGCAACTTTAATATCTATTGTAAATGGCCTGCCGCAATCTTTCAAAGAGTTAATTGAGAATTAAAACAGGAATTTGGCTATAAATAGGGACACCGGAGATATTTCATTAAGCCCATTTATAACAATTTAATACTAAAAAGACTTTTTTGATATTTGCACCCAATCAAATTTAGGAGAACCTATTAACATATTTAATGAAACCTGTAATGGCAGAAGATCAAAAATTATTGCTAGGCAAAAGATTCGTGAACAATCTCTTAGGTAAAATCTTTTTTTCATTGGTTTCGGCTTTAGCCTTTCATTCACTGTTTGTTCGGATCTTGTCCAGTGAACTCTAAAAGATTAGATTCTTTTTTTTTTCTTAGCACTGAGGACGACTTGGTGGAGGTCCTTGTCGAAACATTTGATGGTTTTTCGTCTTCATATTTTACCACTGGCTGACAAAATCCTCGTTTTCTCACTCTTTTTTGATTTCATTTATCATTTATTATTTCTTTTCCTCTCTTAGCTTCATACGTCATGTATAGCCAGAGTGGTCTTAGAAAGTATTTTCTAATATCCTTAGAAAAGCTATGTCCAAAAAGAAACATATTGAGGACAATCTAACAAGAGATGAAATGAAGGTCCTCACAGATCTCAAGAAAGATACCAAACATCATATTTACCAAAGCTGATAAGGCAATACAATAGTAATCCTCAATGAGACCGAGTGTGTCAGCAAATCATTAAACCTCAAGAATAAAAATAAAGTATATGAAAAAGTTAATATCTGAGCTGTAAAGGTTGCTTATAATAATGTCAAAAAAGCCTTGGATAATCTTAGTCCCGCAAATAGGATTGATGTTCAACTTTATTGGAAACTCATTCCTGTCAGACCAGTCATTCCTAGATTTTATGGTGCACCCAAAATCCACAAACCAGATATTTCCTTAGACCTATTATGTCAACAATAGGTTCAGCTACTCAAAAGTTGGAAAGGTATTTGGCTGATATTTAAGATCCATAACTCTCAGCAGCAAACACAAAATAAGAAATACCAAAGAAGCAGTTGAAAGGCTAAAAACCATCAACATCTTGGAGAATACCACAATGTGCAGTTTTGATGTTGTATCTTTGTTTACTAGCATACCTTTGCCCCGACATATACCAGCTTTACAATCAGCTTTGGAAAATGATGATTCCTGGAAAGAACTGACCAGCTTTGACACCAAAGACATCATTGTTCTCGCGTCTTTATGTCTGAACAATGCTTATTTCACTTTCAGGCATCAAACTTGCAAACAGAAGTGGGGCATACCAATGGGATCAATCTTGGCACCAGTTCTTAGTAAGGTGTTTCCAGAATACATCGAAAATAATATCTTCAAGCAGGACTTCAAGGATCTTCAACTCTACTTGAGATATGTAGATGATTGCTTAATAATTTGGAATGGGACAGAAGACAAATTAAGATCCTTTCTCAATACTTTTAACCAGCAGGATCCAGATATAAAGTTCACCATTGAACTTGAAAATAGCCACAGTTTACCCTTCTTAGATGTTCTCATTACCAAACGGAAACTAGGTTTGACTTGAGTGTATACAGAAAGCCGACTCATAGGGATAGATATTTGAGATATGACTCTTATAACCACCCAATAATAAAATATTCTCTAGTCTATTTGTTGGTTGATAGAGCCTTTGTAGTTTGTTTCTCTGATTTTGAGCTGCAGCCTGAACTTGATTATATAAAAGATGTTCTTATAGGCAGTGGCTACCCCGAACAAGTCATTGATAAGGCTATTTCCATGAGAAAGAGTAGCACAAAAACCAAGAGCTCTACCCCTAAGAGTGAAGAAGATAAACCCTTTTTGTCATTACCTTATATTAAGGAAAGTACTGACATAAAAATTAAACAAGAAAAACAGGTTTTAATTTGATTTTTTGTAAATGGAAAAAGCAGTGTGGTCTAAGAAATTATTTAAAGTACTGACATTTTTAGGCTCCAACCTCACTAAGCTTGGCTTTAAGGTCTTTTTCCTTCAGGAATGACAATCTCCTCTTTCTTAAACAAAGGCAAAGATAAGATCACTTCAGATCCTCCAGGAGTATATGAGATTCCTTGCAGTTGTGGTGATACCTATATAGGTCGTACCATGAGATCTCTACATCACCAATTAAAAGAACATGCTTATTCCATTGATGCCTGCCTTAAAAGAAGACAAAGCTTAAGGAGGAAGATAGTTTTTCTCCACTGGCCCATCATATTTTTGAAAACCCTTCTCACTTCATTGAGTTTGTCCAGCTCAACTTGTTGCTATTGTTCCACAACTCTTAAAGCAGAAAATCAGAGAAGCTCTGGAAATTGCTAAAAACAAACCAGCCGTCGATAAAGACAATGAAGAGTTCCGCATCATTGAAATTTCGGAAACCCATTACCCATAGGCTGAAAACTCGCAAAAAACTCCACGCTACTTCTATAGACCCAACATTTTTAGATCTACTAGGATAGTGGCCATCAACGCTTCTACCAAAATCCGGGCCAAATTACAGCAATAATTCCGGGTTCGACTTATTATTAGTGTTGTTCAGTGATTTTAGTTTTATTTTATTTATTGATTTTATATTTGGCAAGAGACTTGAATTTGAACCTGATGATAACTGGCACAGGTCCTATCGAAATTATCGTTTGAAGGAAAAATCAAGACCTGACGTCCATAGCTTAGGTAAGCTTATTACCATCTACCATTATCATGCATAAGAGTCAGGTTGGCCTCAGAGAATATATTAGTAAGACCTATGGAGGGTTTGTGACCAAACAAGTCAAAGATCTATCTCTCCTATTTTGGAAGAAAGCTAGAAACATTAATCACCAAAAATTTTTACAACAATATAAGAAACAAGATTCAATCTCACACTCTATGAGACCCAGAGTGAAATTACCTAGTAAGAACTATAGATCTGCTCAACACAAAGCTGGCCTAATCCTTATTAACCATGGATTAAAGGACCTTCAACAGAGGAGAAACGAGGTTTTTCAACAGTTAAATACATTAGACAGCAACTGAGTAGTACTCTTACCCCAGAAGATTTCACTAAGGTTGGCAAGACCCATAGCAAAGATTTTAAGTTTGTTTTTTCAATGACCAGGAAAGTTCATGTAGACAAGCTAGAGAAACTTAAATTTGAAAAGTTTGCTACTAGTATTACACATAATCCTAGAGTGTCACCAGGTCCAACAGTCATCAATTTAAGTCAACAAACATTTGACCTAAAGAAATTAGACATTATTTCAAAAGGATTGAAATTTTTCTATCCCCCTAAAAATATACCAGTAGAAGAAATCATCTCCAATGTAGAGTCAGCTTTAATTCTAAACAAGAAAACAATCAATGTTGATCCACAAGATATTGGAAGCTTGGTTTCTAATACCTCAAAAAGCTTTATTCAAAAAGAACATATTGAGGAGAATCTAACAAGAGATGAAATGAAGGTCCCCATAGACCTCAAAAAAGATACCAACATCATAATTACCAAAGCTGATAAAGGCAACACAATAGTAATCCTCAATGAGACCGAGTATGTCAGCAAATCATTAAACCTCCTGAATAACAACAAAGTATATCAAAAAGTTAATATCAATACTGTAAAGTTTGCTTATAATAATGTCAAAAAAGCCTTGAATAAACTTAGTCTTACAAAAAGGATTAATGATCAGCTTTATCAGAAAACTCATTCCTGTCAAACTGGTCATTCCTAGATTTTATGGTGCACTCAAAATCCACAAACAGATATTCCCCTTTGACCTATTGTGTCAACAATAGGCTCAGCAACACAAAAGTTGGAAAGGTATTTGGCTGGTATTTTAAGATCCATAACTCGCAGCAGCAAACACACAATAAGAAATTCCACAGAAGCAGTTGAAAGGCTAAAAAACTTCAACATCTTGGAGAATACCACAATTTGCAGTTTTGATGTTGTATCTTTGTTTACTAGCATACCTTTGCCCCGACTTATACCAGCTTTACAATCAGCTCTGGAAAATGATGATTCCTGGAAAAGACCTGACCAGCTTAGACACAACAGACATCATTATCCTCACGTCTTTATGTCTGAACAGTGCTTACTTCACTTTAGGCATCAAACTTAAAAACAGAATTGGGGCATACCAATGGGATAAGCCTTGGCACCAGTTCTTAGTGAGGTGTTTCTACAATATATCAAAAATAATATCTTCAAGTTAGACTTCGAGGATCTCCAACTCTACATGAGATATGTAGATGATTGCTTAATAAGTTTGGAATATGATAGAAGACAAATTAAGATTATTTCTCAACACTTTTAACCAGCAGGATTCAGATTTAAAGTTCACCATTGAACTTGAAAATAACCACAGTTTACCCTTCTTAGATGTTCTCATTACCAAACGGGAAACTAGTTTTGACCTTAGTGTATACATAAAGCCAACTCATAGTGATAGATATCTGAGATATGACTCTATAACCACCCAATAATTAAAAATTCTGTAGTCTATTCGTTGGTTGATAGAGCGTTTGTAGTGTGTTCCTCTGATTTTGAGCTGAAAGCTGAACTTGATCATATAAAAGATGTTCGTATAGGCAATGGCTACCCCCAACAAGTCATTGATAAGGTTATTTCCAGGAGAAATATTACCACAAAAAACCAGGAGCTCTACCCCTAAGAGCGAAGAAGATAAACCCTTTTTGTCATTACCTTATATTGAGGGGAATTACTGACATTTTAAGCTCCAAACTCACTAAGCTTGGCTTTAAGGTATTTTTCCTTTTGGAATGACCATCTCCTCCTTCTTAAATAAGGCAAAGATAAAATCACTTCAGATCCACAAGGACTATATGAGATTCCATGCAGTTGTGGTGATACCTATATAGGTCGAACCATAATATCTCTGCATCACCGATTAAAAAGACATGCTGATTCCATGGATACCTGCCTTAAAAAGACAAAGCTTATGGAGGAAGATAGTTTTTCTGCACTGGCCCATCATATTTTTGAAAAACCTACTCACACCATTGAGTTTTGACCAGGCTCAACTTATTGCTATTCTTCCACAACTCTTAAAGCATAAAATCAGAGAAGCTCTGGAAATTGCTAAAAACAAACCAGCCATCAATAAATACAATGAATAGTTCCGCATCAGCGAAATCGGGGAACCCCTTACCCATAGGCTAAAAAACTCGCAAAAAACTCCACCCTACTTTTATAGAACCAATCTTTTGAGTTTCGCATGGATAGCGGCCATCAATGCCTCTACCGAAATCCGGGCCATATTACAACAATAATCAGGGTTTGACTTATTATTAGTGATGTTCGGTGATTTTAGTTTTTATTTTATTTAGTGATTTTATATTCTGGCAAGAGGCTTGAATTTGAACCTGATGATGACAGGCACAGGTCCTGTCGAAATTATCGTTTGAAGGAAAAATCAAGACCTGACACACATAGCTTAGGTAAGCTTATTACCATCTACCATTATCAATTCTCTTGGAAGTAACAGCTTGTTCTTAATAGTAACAAATTTGTTATAATAGCAGAAAGTTTTTTGTCAATATAACAAATTTTTTCTTAGAAGTAACAATTTTCTCCTTACGCGAACAAGTTTTTGATAAAAAATTGCAAGTTTTTTTTCTTAACACTAACAAATTTTTTATAAGTAACAATTTTCTGTTTACTTTAACAATTTTTCTGTTAGAACCAGCAAGTTTTTTCTTAAAACTAACAAATTTCCATTAGATTTAACAATTTTTTGTTTATGATAACAATTTGTCTGTTAGAACTAGCGAGTTTTTTCTAACACTAACAAACTTTCTTTTCGAAGTAACAACTTTTTCGTTAAGTTTAACAATATTTTACTTCATATTATCAAATTACTCTCGGAAGTAAAAGTATTTTCATAATAGTGACAAATTTTTTCTAATAGCAACAAGTTTTCCGTTAAAGATAACAAATTTCTCGTAGAAATAACAAATTATTTGTTTATTATAACCAGACTTCTATTAGAAGTAGCAAGTTTTTGTTAACACTAACTAAATTTTCTCTTCGAAGTATAAACTTTTTTCCTTAATACTAACAAACTTTTACCTAATATTTATTAAATGTCACTTGGAAGTAATAGGTTTTTCTTAATAGTAACATTTTTTTCTAATAACAGCATATTCATCGTCAAAGATAAGATATTTCTCTTAGAAGTAACAACTTTTTGTTAATGACAACAAGTTTTCTGTTAGAAGTAGCAAATTTTTTTTAACACTAATAGCTTTTTCCTAATAGTAACAAATTTTTTCTAATAGCAGTAGGTTTTCCGTCACAGATAAGAAATTTCTCTTAGAAGTAACAATTTTTTGCTTACGCTAATAAGATTTTTGTTAAAACTAGCAAGCTTTTTTAACACTAACAAATTTCTCTTATAAGTAACAATTTTTCTGCTTACGCTAACAAGTTTTCTGTTAGAACTAGCAAGTTTTTTTCTTAAAACTAACAAATTTCTCTTAGAAGTAACAATTTTTTTATGATAACAACTTTTCTTTTAGAACTAGCAAGATTTTCTTAACGTTAATTAAAGAAAACTTTCCGAAAAATAAGTTTCTCAAACAAAAGTAAAAGCCATTTTAAACTTAAGTTCAGCAGATGCAAAAACCTGTTAAAATTTAAACTCAAAACGACGAGAAATACTATTAAGTATAAATGAAACCCAAAAGGAACGGAAATTTAATAAACAATCATAGGAAAAAACATACAACAAGTAATAATATAATTGAAAAAAAAATCTTAAAGCGAGTAACGCTTAAGTTGAATATGAAAATGAAGCTAAAGACGAAAAGAACATTTTGCTATTGAAGTATAAATAAAACTTAAAACGAACAGAAATTAAATAAACAATCAATGCAAACAAACATACAATAAATATTAATGCAATTGAATAACTAAATCTTAAAACAAGTGAAATTTACATTGAATATGCAAATCAAGCTTGAAACGAACAAAAATCACTACAAACAAGGTTTGGGTATTGCCTCCTTCTCTCACTGTAAAAGTCTAAAATCTACTGCGTCATTGGCACTTTACTGAAAACCAATTTTATTTTAAATATTGTCTTTTTTACTTAAAATTGGAAATAAACATTAAAATTATAGAAAAAACTTAGAACTGATGAGCTTTCAGCAATTAATTTCTTTATACATCAAATATTCAGTTTAATCTATTAGTTCTTTCTAAAGTTTTTCAAGACAAATATAGTTTTTTTCACTACAAACAAGAGTTTTGATACTGCCCCTTCCTTGACTGTAAATAAAAAAACAAAAAAAGCCTACTGCGTCATTGGTGCTTCACTGAAAACCAATTATATTGCATGTATTTTCTTTTCCAGTTCTTACAGTATTGAAAATAAAAAAATAATTTGAGTGAAACAAATTCTTGAACTGATGCATCTTTCAATATTTAATACCTTTATATATCAAATATTCAATTTGATGTTGTTTATACTTCCCAAGACTGTTCAAGACGCATAAAGTTTTCAGTAAAGTACCAAGGACGCAGTAGGTTTATGACTTTTATAGCGAGAGAAGGAGGTGATATCCAACTCTTGTTTGTAGTGACTTTTGTTCGCTTCAAGCTTGATTTGCATATTCAATTTAAGTTTCACTCGTTTTAAAAAATATTTATTCATTTACATTAATATGTATTCTATGCTTGTTTGTTATGATTGTTTATTTAATTACTGTTCGTTTTAAGTTCCATTTATACTTCATTAGCAAAATATTGTTTTTCTTTTTAAGCTTGATTTTCATACACAATCTAAGCATTACTCGCTTTAAAATCTTTTTACTCATATATATTATTACTTGTTGTATGTTTTTTCCTATAATTGTTTATTTAAGTTCTCTTCGTTTTGTGTTTTATTTATTCTTTAATAGTAATTTCTGGTTGTTTTGAGTTTGAATTATAACAAGTATTTGTCTTTTGCTGAGCTTAAGTTTGAAATGTCCTTTACTTTTCTTTGAAAAATTTGTTTTTCTGATTTTTTTAAAAATTAATTTTAGTTCGTTTTTGATTGCAAAAAGTTTCAAGTTTTTAAAAATTCCTTATTTCAAAATCAAACTTAAAAAAACAAATATTCATCAAAGTATCAAAAATGGTGTCAAAGTAATAACATAAAGGAAAAATTAGTTTGCCCAATTGAGATGAGTCCCCTTTGAAGTTTATACGACGACCAATTCTATAGGAAGCTCACCTGGAAAAAAAAATTGGAGTGTGGGAGAATCTAGCTACCCTCTGATCACTTTTTACTCTTAAAAAGTGAATTATAACTATCAACTTCCAAACAAATGAACCCTCCATGAAGTTTATGCGAGCATTCCTTCCATAACAACCATATATGCCCCCAGGGTATAACTTACAACGCCTACCCTCGGTCCCTGGGGGGCTGTGTTGACACCGGATTTTTTGTTATCTGAACTTTGAACTATTTATAAAAAATGTCTATCTCAAAATTTTTATCATTTAAGGTGTGGATGCATTTAAGGTGTGGAGGGGGGGGGGGGGCAAATTGCCCTCCAATCTCGTTTGACTTTTAAAAAGTGAATGAGAATTTTCAATTTCCAATCAAATGAACACTCTCCAAAGTTTATACAAGCATCCCTTCCATAAAAACAATATATGCCCTCAAAATATTAATTAAAATGCCTGCCTCTGGGCCATGGGGGTTCCGTCGACACAGGAGTTTTTCTTGTCTCACCTTTGAATTATTTTTAATAAAGGGCTATTTTAAAAAATTTTATCGGATAGGCTTGCGGGAAAAAGGTATGTGTGGGGGGGGGCTAGTTGCCTTTGTATACCTTTTGCTCTTAAAAAGTGAACTAGTACTTTCAATTTCCATAGAGCATCCCTTTCATAAGAATCATACATGCCCCCAGAAAAACACTTACAACGCTTACCCCCTGGGCCCACTGATGAAGAAGCCGTGGGGGCGGGGGAAGGGTGCTAGTTGCCCCCAGATCTATTTTGACTATTAAAAAGTGAACTCGAACTTTCAATTTCAAATCAAATGAGCCCTCTCTGAAGTTTATGCGAGTATCCCTTTCATAAGAACCATATATGCCCCAGGGCATAAATTACAACGCCTGCCCCCGGGCCCTGGGGTTTTTTTTTCGACACCCGGGTTTTGGTTATCTGACTTTTGAACTATTTTTAACTTAATGGCTATCTCAAAATTTTTGTCGGATACATTCGGATAGATTGGCGTTGGGGGGGGGGGGGGCTTGTTGCCCTCCAATCTCTTATGACTCTCAAAAACTGAACTAGAACTTTCAATTTCCAATCAAGTTAGCCCTTTCTGAAGTTCCTACGAGCATTCATTTTATAAGAACTATATATTCCATCAGGGCATAACTTATAACACCTCTCTTCAGACACGGGGGGGGGGGGGGGGAGGGGGTTGTCGACCCTGGAGTTTTCTTTATGTGGTCTTTGAACTACGTGTTAAAAAAACGGCGCTCTCAAAGTTTTTTTTATCAGGTGGTTTTTGAGAGAAAAGGGCGTGGAGGGGGGGGGGCTATGTGCCCTCCAATCTATTTTGACTCTTAAAAAGTGAACTAGAACTTTCGATTTCCAATCAAATAAGCCCTCTTTGAAGTTTATACGAGCATACCTTCCATAAGAACCATTTATGCCCCCAGGGCATAACTTACAACTTCTGCCCCCGGGCCCTGGGAGGTTGTGTCGAAACCGGAGTTTCTGCCATATGATCTTTGAACTATTTTTAACAAAATAGCTGTATTAAATTTTTTACCGGACGCATTTGGGGAAAACGGGGTGGGGGGGGAGGTTGGGCTGGTTACCCTCCAATATCTTGTGACACTTAAAAAGTAAACTAGAACTTCCAATTTCCAGTCAATTTGGTCCTCTCTGAAATTTATACGAGCATTCCTTCCATAAGAAACATATATACCCCCAGGGCATAACTTGTAACCCTTGCTCGGAATACCTTAGGGTGGAGTGTCATGTTCAAAGATATAATTTCTAGAACTTTTAACTACGTTGAACAAAATGGCTATCTGTGATCGGATGTGTTAGGGGATTGGATGTGTGGTGGGCGTGGAAGGGGTTTTTAGTTGCCTTCCAATCACTTCCAACTATTAAAAGGGCACCAGCCATTTAAATTTCCAATTGAATGGGACCTTTTTGAAGTTTCTATGTCAAAGCCTTCTATAAAAACCTTATATGCCCTTAGGGTATAAATTACAGCCCTTTCTCTGAGGGCTGTGGGGGGGGGGGTCATCCTGAAAGACCCATTTTCCAGAATTTTCAACCACATTGAACAAAATAGCTATCTCAAAATTTTTGATTGGATGTGTTTGGGGAAACGGTGGGCTTGAGAGGGGGGTTAGTTGCCCTCCAATCACTTTCAACTATTAAAAAGGGCACTAGCCCTTTGAACTTCCAATCAAACAAACCATTTTTGAAGTTTATGCGACAAAGTTTTCTATAAAAAGGCTTATATGCCCGATGGCATAACTTACAACGCTTGCCCTGAAGGCTGTGGGTAAGTGTCCTCCTCAAGAACATAATTTCTATTTGGTAATCATATATGTAGAACAAAATGGCTATCCCAAAATTTTTATTGGAGATGTTTTGGGAAGTGGTGGGCACTAGAACTCTTGATTTCCAATCAAATGAGCCCCCTTTGAAGTTTTTTACGATGACCCCTTCTATATGAAGTGCCTCTGGGGAAAAAATAATAATAAATAAATAATGAAACAAAGGAGCCATATGGCCTTTACTATAGGCCACGCTATAGCGTTTGTCTCTGAGTAAAAACTTTCTCTTCGAAGTAAAAACTTTTCCCTTAATAATAACAAAATTTTACTTGATATTATTAAATTTCTCTAGGAAATAACAGGTTTTTTTTTCTTAATAGTAACAAATGTTTTCTAATAACTGCAAGTTTATCGTAAAAGATAGGATATTTCTCTTAGAAGTGACAATTTTTCTATCTATGATAGCAAGTCTTCTGTTAGAAGTAGTAAGTTTTTCTTAACATTAACAAATTTCCTCTTCGAAGTAACAATTTTCTATTTATGCTAATTTCTCTTGGAAGTAACAGGTTTTTCATAATAACAAAATAGTTTTTCTAATAACAGCAAGTTTTCTGTCAGAGATGAGATATTTCTCTTCGAAGTAACAATTTTCTGTTTATGCTAACATGTTTCCTGCTAGAAGTAGCAATTTTTTTCTTAACACTAACAAATTTTTCTCTTCGATGTAACAACTCTTTGTTTAATGCTAATTAACTTTTACTTAATATTTTCAAATTTCTCTTAGAGATAACAGGTTTATTCTTGGTAGTAATAATTTTTTTTTCTTATATCGGCAAGTTTTTCCGTCAAAGATAACAAATTTATCAATGAAGTAACAATTTTCTGTCTATGCTAACAAATTTTCTCTTACAAGTAACGATTTTTGGTTAATGATAACAAGTTTTTTCGTTAGAAGTAACAACTTTTTCCTTGATACTAACAACCAGTTACTTAATACTTCAAATGTCTATTGGAAATATCAGAGGTTTCTTAATAGTAACAGTTTTTTCGAATAGCAAATTTTCTGTCAAGATAAAAAAAAATTTCATAGAAGTAACAATTTTTTGTTTATGATAACAAGTTTTCTGTTAGAAGTAGCAAATTTTTCTTAGCGCTAATAAATTTTCTCTTCGAAGTAACAACTTTTTCCTTAATACTAACAAACTTTTACTTAATATTATGAAAATTTTCTCGGAAGTAACAGGTTTTTCTCAATAGTAACACATTTTTTCTAATAACAGCAAGTTTACCGTCAAAGATAAGATGTTTCTCTTAGAAGTAATAAGTTTTTGGCCTATGCTAATAAGTTTTCTCTTAGAAGTAAATTTTTTATGATAGCAAGTTTTCCTTAATACTAACAAACATTTACTTAATATTATCAAGTGTCTCTTAGAAGTAACTGGATGTTTTTAGTAGTAACAAATTTTTTCTAACAGCAGCAACTTTTCCGTCAAAGACGACAAATTTCTCTTAGAAGTAACAATTTTTTGTTTATGATAACAAGTTCTTTTGTTATAAGTAGCAACTTTTTTTCCTTAACACTAATGTTTTTAAAGGTATGGAAGGCATTGATGACCACCTTTTTTTCTTTTAATTGTTAAGCTGGTTGAACAAACACGTTTTCTCTTGCCTTTGACTTGTCTTTTGTCATTATGAAATACGTATCGGCGAATCTTTAACTTCTTTTAATTGTTCAGGTGGTTGGGACTAAAAACTTCTTTTTCTTCCAAAATCTATCCAGTCTTTATTTTTGATTTTCAAAAGTAATATAGTTATTGAGGACCTAATCCATGTCAAAATCCAAAACCCAATCATCTTCGCTATCATTTTCAATTTGTTTTGGTTCATTACACCTTGGCTTATCTTTCGTCATTATGAAATACGTATCGCCGAACCTTTGTTTTTTTTTAAAGTTATAGGGTACGTGGCAGGCTTCTATAAATAGATTCTCCCTGTCAATTGTCATCTAAATGTAGACCATTTGAGCCTTTTCTTGATGTCATGACGTCCAAATGGACCTTAAATTAGAAGTTGTGCCCTTGTAATATTAATTTTTTGTATTGGACCTTTAACTTTTACCTTGGCTTGTCTTTTTTCATTATGGAAGACATATCGCAAATCTTTGTTTCTTTTAAATTGTTCGGGTGGTGAGACAAAAACTTCTTTTTCTTCCAACGATTTATCTATTCCCGGTTTTTGATTTTACAAAGTATGGAAGGCATTGACGACCACCTTTTTTTCTTTCATTTGTTCAGTTGGTGGAACAAAAACTTCTTGTTTTGCCTTGGCTTGTCTTTTGTCATTATGAAACACATATCACCATACCTTTGTTTCTTTTAATTGTTTAAGTGGTGGGACAAAAGATTCCTTTTCTTCCAATGATTTATCCGTTCCATATTTTTTGAATTTCAAAGGTATGGTATATATTGATGACCTTATCCATGTCAAAATCCAAAACCCAGTCATCATCACTATCATTTTCAATTTTGACATGTTTTGATTCTCGCTGTCCAGGTTGATTTTTATTGACTCGCTGGTCTTCATTTTCCTTTTGACTCCCTCACTTTTTAGCAATGGCCTTTGCTTTAGCTGTCCGTATTCGTATTGTCGCAATTAATGGTCCAGGTTGTCAAATTTCACATCTTATCAAGCTTGATATTTGCGTTGATGGCTCCAAAGAATCATCATTTATAGTAACTGCAATGCAAATTTTCGTTTTTTGGGCCTTTCAACAGACATTATGTTATAAAATAATTGTTGCGTTGGGAACTCAACTATCTTACATGCATGACATCATATAAGAAATACTTATATGATGTCATGAGAAATGCTTATATGATGTAATAGCATGGTGCATTACCTTATTTGCAAAACCAAAATTAAGGCTCCTAACGATTTTTCTCAGACTTTTTACCTATCTAGATTGTTTTTTTATGCAAGACTATCCAAAATATCAATTTTCCCGAAAAAAATATAGAGCCGTTTTTGAGAAAAATACACACATAAACAATTATTACTCACATATAAAGATAGTATATATATATTCATATATATATATATATATATATATATATATATATATATATATATATATATATATATATATCCTATATATATATATAATATATATATATATATATATATATATATATATATATATATATATATATATATATATATATATATATATATATATATATATATATATATATATATAATATATATAATATCTTAGATTAAGGACATTTTAATGGCAAAATTTTCCTATCTAAGGAAGTTTTTACTGAGGAAGTTTTTTTTAGTTTTTAGTTATCGGTTTCTCGGTCACTCAGAAATGCCTCCTTCCGTGGAATTTAGTTCCGTAGAAATTATGTATTTTTTTGGTTTTGGCTGCGGAGTTTTTTGCAGGATTGATTGAATAGATGGATCTTATCCTTTGCTAATAAGGACATTTTTAGTAACAAAATTTCCTATCTGAGGAAGTTTTTACTGAGGAAGTTTTTTTTAGTTTTAGTTATCAGTTTCTTGGTCACTCCAGAAATAACCCCTTCCGTGGAAATTATTTCCGTGGAAATTATGTGGGTTTTTTTGGTTTTGGTTGTGGAGTTTTTTTGCAGGGGTCATCGAATAGATGGATCTTGTCCTTTGCTAATAAGGACATTTTTAATTGGAAAAATTTTCTATCGGAGGAAGTTTTTACTGGGGGAGTTTTTTATTTATCGATTTGTCGGTCACTCCAGAAATGCCCCTTTCCGTTGAAATTATTTCCTAGAAAACAAAACGCGAGGAAAAAGCCCCCAGATAGTCCCCCCGGAACATCTCCATATAAAAAAAGATCTCCGGCTCATTTTACTTATTTAACTGGTTTAAATTTTGTTTGCATCCAACTAATTGAAACATTGATTTTCTTATGGTATTCCAAGTTTTAAGTAACAACTAAGCCTTTGTTTTCAAAATGCCTAATTTTTATAATTGTATTTTAGCCAGAATAAAAAAAATGTATAAAAAATCTGTATGTCTTCCATCTGCTTTATCTCTTAAGATATAAAATTATTACTACTACTACTACTACTAACAGCTCATCGCAGCACCAAGCCGCCTGAGGCCAACACCGCTACGCACGATCCTCCTCCACCCCAATCTATTCAAAGCCTCCCTTTTTACACCCGCCCACGAAGTTCCCATTTCCTTTAGTTCTTTCTTTATGAAGTCCTCCCACCCCAGACGGGGACAACCTGCTTTCCGTTTAGCCCTAGATGGTTGGCCGAAAAGAACAATCTTCGGCAATCTGTCATCCTTCATCCGTACAACGTGCCCTGACCACCTCCACCTTTCTTTCATTATAGCCCTAGAGAACGGTATTGAACCACATTTTTCGTATAGCCTATTGTTTGAAATACGGTCAGTCAGCCGGGTACCCAGAACAATCCTTAAGCAATTTCTCCGGAAAACATCTAGCAAATCTTCATCCGCTTTTCGGAGCGTCCATGCTTCAGAGCCATATTTGACCGCTGTCATCACTGTAGCTTCTAATATTCTAATCTTGGTTCGCAGACTTATCTTCATGTTCTTCCAGACTTTTTTAAACTGTGAAAAAACACCCTGAGCCTTGGCTATTCTATTTTTAACACCTTAACTGCTCCCACCATCTTTACTAATAATACTACCAAGGTAAGTGAAGCTGCCTACCTGATCAATCTTTTTCATTACCCAAAGTCACCTTTTCATCTTCACTTATTCCTAGCCTTAGTGACTTAGTCTTCCTAACATTAATTTTCAAACCAATTCTAGCACCCTGAACTCGCAAAACCTCTGAAACTTCATTCATTTTGCTCACACTTTCATCTAAGATGCTTAAATCATCAGCATAATCCAAGTCCAGGAGACTTTTTCCTCCCCATTTGATTCCGTGGTCTCCCATTGCCTTTACTGTGCTCCTTAAAACAAAGTCCATCAAAATAATCCATATAAAGGGGGATTGAACACAGCCCTGCTTAACTCCTGATTTAATACAAAACCAGCTGCTAACCTCATTTCCTACCTTAACCGCAGCAGTGTTATTCTCGTACATAGCACTAATCACTTTAATGTATTTTCTGGTATACCATACAAGGATAAAACCTTTACTAAAGCTCTTCTATCACGAGAATCGGACGCTTGATCGTAATCTATAAAACTGAGGACCAAAGGTGTTTGAAAACTCAGGCACTTCTCAATTATTAGCCTAAGAGTGAAAATTTGATCGACTCATCCTCTACCTTTTCTAAAACCGCACTGCTCTTCTCTTAAAACTTTGTCTACCGCATCTCTCAGTCTAAAAAGTATCATATTACTAAGTAATTTACTACCTACAGAGACCAGACTAATGCCTCATGATTACCACACTCACTTTTATCACCTTTCTTATAAAATGGCTTAATAAGGTTTTCCTAAAATCGTTAGATAATTCCCCTTTTTCAAAAATCATATTCATAATCTTCAATAAATTATATCTAACCTCAGAGCCACCATATTTAAGAAACTCATTTACCATCCTATCAGCACCTGGAGCCTTATTATTTCTTTAATACTTTTTAGTACTGTGCTAATTCCTCCTCACAAAACAAATCTTCCTTCACATCCAAAGTATCACAAACTTTTTAATTTTCCTCTATATTTTTTCCTGCAACTCTATCTCGATTAAGCAAGTTCTCAAAATGTTCGGCCCATCTCTCTTTAGTTTTTCCTTATCGCTAATTGCGACCCCATTCCTATCTTTAACTGGGACAAGTCCGGATTGACTACTCCCTCTCAATTTGTTACCGTGCCAGTACAATATTTTAATATTATGCCGTCTAGCTGCATCTTCCAGATCCTCGGCAATTTTATCCATGGCCTCCACTTCACACCTCCTTAGTTCATATTTAATGCTTTCTCCACTTTCTTTTACATTCCTTTTGTTTTCATACGATCTATCACTCAGATAATTCTTGTACAAGTCCTTTCTCCTTTCTATTAAACATAAAGCTTTTTCACTAATATTCTTAGCTGCAGTTCTAGCTTTCTTCCCTAATACACCTTCAGCAACTTCACAAATTATTTTTCTAAAATTATTCCAACCATCTTCCACATTATCAAATTTTAAACTCTCAAGTTTAGCATTCAACTGTTCCTGGAAAGTTTCTCTCAAATTCTCATCCTGGAGTCAACCAACATCATAACTTCCCGGGAGGTAGTTACCCTTCCGATATTTCAGTTTTAAATTAACACTTGACACTACTAGATGGTGATCTTTTACTTTTAACATCAATAACAGCACTCCTATATACCCTAGTATCTTGTATTGATCCTGCCAGTCTTCGGTTTACTATAACATAATCAATAAGATTTGCTGTCTTACCATCACGTGAATACTATGTTAACTTATGAGCCTTTTTATGACCAAAGACCGTATAGGTTATAACTAGATTGTTTATACCTACAAAATTGCAAAAGTCTGTATCCATTACTGTTTTCTTTTCCTACACCAAATTTACCTAGGCTGGGATACCATCTATCCCTATTTCTACAAACCTGGGCGTTAAAATCTCCCAGTAATAACATCATATTTCTACCTGGGACCTTGTCTATTTGCTCCTGTAACTGTAAGTAAAATTCATCTGAGTCCCTAGTATCTCCGTCAGTTGATTCTACAGGGGCGTATACTACTATAACTGATACCCTGAACTTTCTAGTCATAAAATGAGCAATTAGTATTCTATTATTAATACCTTCCCAGCCTAAACAAGACTTAGCAGCTTCCTTATTCATCATGCGCACTACTCCCTGTCTATGTACCCCATCCTTCCTGCCTGAGTAAACAAATTCTATATCACCTAATTTCATGCTTCCTACCCCTGGGATATGAGTTTCTGAAACTCCTAATAAATCCAGTTCGAATCGTCTGAATTCGTCAGTCAAAATGTCGATACGATAGTCATTTTTTAATGTCGTATCATTCCAAGCTCCAATTTTCATGTTCTTTAAATCATTGAAATTATTTTCGCCTCAGGAAAAGCAATGATCCCGGATACCAGTGCAGGACGGGAATCACATATCTTCTCAAGTCTACACCGAAGTGCTTAAGCCGGCTTAGAACCGGACAGCAAGAAGTCCCTGGACCTCCATGAATGAAGGCTTTGTGTAATCCTGGGCCCAGCTTGGTCACAACCTGGTTTTCAGCACTTGGCGATGCTCTTCTATCAACAAGAGTCGAAATCCTGCACAGACATTCTCAAGCCTATTTCCTCCGACTCATTATGTATTCATGCCTACAAATATTATGCTACTACTGGGAGGCAGCCCATAATAGATAAATTAGCTAGGAAGCGGTTTTTCAGCCCAAAAACGCCCATCAAAGCATACCAAGCCCAGAAGAATTGTCCATTAGTCAGAATCCCCTGCAAATTCTGTGTCGTTTACTAGGCTATAATTTCCTCGAGGGGCGCCTCAAGTGGGAATAGAGTTGACCGCAAGGTCCTCAGTCTTGCAGGTACCCCGAAAAGTTTGAGGCAACTCTTTGCAGAGGCCGTTGTCCATAGATCTGGATCTTACGCCCTGCCACAGTTGTCCTCCTATAGAGGATCCTCCCGCGATGGTGTTCTGCATCACCCAGCAATTTAACCCATTACTGAGAGAAGGTTTGCAGCTCATGGGACTTGTGGACAAACCAGTGGGTCCTTTTGAGTGTACATTTGAGGGGCCTTCTTCCTCCTCCGCCTATATTTATGACCCCAGGCGAGGGTATCCCAGATTCTATTATGGACCCCCAAGGACAAGATCTCCCATTGGTCCGTGCCTCCTATGGGGTACCGAAACACGCAAACTACTTATAAATATATATAACTCACTGAATATATAAGTTATATACAAAAATATAGAACTCACTGAAATATTTAACCTACTACTTATAAATATATATAACTCACTGAATATATAAGTTATATACAGAAACATAGAACTTACTGACATATTTAATCTACTACTTATAAATATATATAGCTCACTGAATATATAAGTTATATACAGAAATATATAACTTACTGACATATTTAACCTACTACTTATAAATATATATAACTCACTGAATATATAAGTTATATACAGAAATATAGAACTCACTGACATATTTAACCTACTACTTATAAATATATATAACTCACTAAGTATATAATTTATATACAGAAATATATAACTTACTGACATATTTAACCTACTACTTATAAATATATATAACTCACTGAATATATAAGTTATATACAGAAATATATAACTTTACTGACATATTTAACCAACTACTTATAAATATATATAACTCACTGAATATATAAGTTATATACAGATATATATAACTTACTGACATATTTAACCTACACTTATAAATATATATAAATCACAGAAATATATAAGTTATATACAAAAATATATAACTTTACTGACATATTTAACCTACTACTTATAAATATATATAACTCACTGAATATATAAGTTATATACAGAATTATATAACTTACTGACATATTTAACCTACTACTTATAAAATTATATATAACTCACTGAATATATAAGTTATATACAGAAATATATAACTTACTGACATATTTAACCTACTACTTATAAATATATATAGCTCAATGAATACATAAGTTATATACAGAAATATATGACTCACTGACATATTTAACCTACTACTTATAAATATATATAGCTCACTGAATATATAAGTTATAGACAGAAATATATAACTCACTGATATATTTAACCTACTACTTATAAATATGTATAACTCACTGAATATATAAGTTATATACTATTATTATATAATTATAAGTTATATACTATAAGTTATATAACTATTAGCTGTTGAATTTTTCTGCTAAAACAAGATGCTCGGCTACTTCTGAGAAAACGTTTGGTTTTAAAAGTTTCGGAATACTAATTATTATTCGTATTTTCAACTTTATATAGCAGTTCTACATCACTTTCAACTTTGGAAGTTTAATTTCCCTTGACATCTCCTGTCACAGCCTCGGTGTTGTTTTCTAGGTTTTTTCTTTGCTAAAAGTACTTTTAAAGTGAAGTTGATTTATTCCATGCAAATGGACTTTAAAGGTAGAACTGTTGAATCTCTAGTCAGAAGTTATTCTTCCTCTCAATTTTTCTCTCTCTCTATAAAATGGTCAATAAAAGGTCAGATTTTATTTTTGTCTCAAGAAAGACAATTCTTGCTAGAATCACATACTAAATTAAAATTAGTTCTCTTTGGATAAAACAATCTAAGTTTTTTCATTAACAGTAAAATTAAATAAATAAAAGATGTATTACACCATTCTGAAAACTAATGTCATCAATTTTATCTTTTTGTTTGGGGGGGGGGGGAAGAAATTTAATATTTTCAAAATCCACATATACAAAATGACTGAAACCAACTATTTGTTATTTTACCCAATGAAGGCAAAATTTTTGTTATGAAGCATCAATAAATCGCCTTGCGAAACTAACTTTGAAAAAAAAGTATATGTCTAATTAGATGTCATAATAGTCTCCCAATAGCTTGAAAGATATATTTTCCACACTGTAAACACAGCTTACGAAATATACAAGAATATCATTTGAATGGCTTGCCGCAATATCCTATATTCTCATTCGATACATGTTGCTTAAAAAAACAACGTAAGATTTTTTGTTCTGTGCGACGAAAACGATTTATGGGAAAAAACTAGTTTTAATTAAATGAATGCATATAACGGAAAAGAAATGTAAGATTCCAAACGACTGGATGTACGGCAAGGTACAAACCCTTTCCTTGTCTTCCTTACAGGGATGGATACAGGGGTTCCGGTGGGAACTGTGCCCCCCTCCCCCCCAAGATTTTCCTTGTTCCCTCATTTACTTTTTCTTGTCAATTTGGTCAATTGTTGGCGCCCTTGTCACATTACCCCCCCCCCCCATCCCTCCACAAGATTTTGCTTTATATCCGCCTTTGTTCTTTATATTGTAAAAGTTTCTTGACGGTTCTTAGGTAGAATTCATTACAAAGTACCCATCTATTCAGATTTTTAGAATTAGCTATTTCAACATAATGCTAGTCCAAACGACAATTTACCAGAAGCTATTTTGAAGTTTTATACAACTGAACCTCTGTTTAACAATTTAATTTTCAGAATTACATTTAAGCCAGTATTCATATTGGCATTTGTCTCTTTGATAATCTTGTGCCTAAAGTAATACCTCAGCAATTGGTTCCGAAGCAAGCGTGTTCCGAAGTTCGTGTACTTCTCGATAGATTTACTTCCAGTAAGTGTGCAGTAACTTGGTATCTGGTTCTTATGATATGCGTATCCGTGTGCTGTACAGTGAACAATGAATTATGTACTTGTAGTTTCGCCGGTTTTAATTTTTTTTTTGCAATTTAACCGTGCTAATGGAGTGAATGAAAACGAAATACTGAAGTTTGGAAAGGTGCTTTTTCTGGACTTGCCAAGTGCAATCAAAGCTAAAAAAAAAACTCCTATATGTTGCGGCTGTATCTGGGGCTAAGCTTCCGAGAAGACAGGGGTTGAAGGCTTTGGAAAGCCATCTGAAGGATATTTTTTGTGAAATGCAAGGATATTGAAGGATATTTTTCGCGAAGCATATTCTAGAAATGTGACGATGAAGACAAAGACCAACTGGCGTTTGTAATTAATTCTCACCATGTGTTTTGGAGACAAATCTGGGTTGATTGTGAAAGACCATGATCAGGATGGGTTTTCAAAATTATGAAGTCGATTGAACACCAATATCAAAAGAAGGTGAAATATTGGAAAAGAATTCGGGTTAAGGAGTATCGCGGGAAATAAAAAAATAATGCTCATCAGCTATGGCAAGAAGTGTCTAAAACTTATCCGTTCTTCTTCGTCACCGCCCTTATACATGTTTATAACATTTTCTTCAACTTTTGCAGCTGATCCTTCATCATTAGAACGTAATTTCCGGGACATTCTGACGCAGCATTTTGATCGACTAAACCAATACAGTAACTGGTTTAATATTACCCCGTCGTATGTTGAATCTTATGTTCGGCGTCTTCCAATAAGAATATCGCCTGGGGCAGATAGTATTTATCCGCAACATCTGAGATATGGTACCCCCTGGGCTGTTTAGTCACATAGATTTATTGTTCCAAGCAACAGTATTGCAACAGTCTGTCCCACAAGGTTTGTGTCAGGGGGCCGTTACCTGTATACATAAGAAGGGGAAAGACCCTAAAGATTTTTCTTCGTATAGGCCCATCACTATTTGTTCAGTTCTAGCAAAGTTACTGAAGAAGATACTTTGCCCTATAGTCATAGTGCGAGCGGGTGTGGGTGACAGTCACTTCGGTTTCCGGTCCGGTTTCGTTGTTCAGAATGCACATTTAATTTTTATTTCAATTGTTTGAAAAGTTTAAGAAACGAAAACTCCGTTATTTGTCTGGGCAATAGACATATCTAAGGCGTTTGATTCTGTCCTAAATTCGCAAGCAGTCCTCTCGCTACAAAAGGCAGGAGTTGATCCCTTTGTCTATAAATGTCTGTGGCAATGGTATCAAAAATCTCAAGTAGGATTTCGGTCTGCAGGACAGCTATCTGGACATATAGAGATACGTAGAGGTGTTAAACAAGGCTCAGTTATCAGCCCTGTGATATTTAGCAATGCAGTACGTTCTGCGACAAAATCGATAGAAAAAATTTTGATAGAAGATAGAATTATTGATGCTAGTCATCTATCTTGTGCAGATGATCTACTTTTGATAAGTGATAATTTAGAGTCTCTACAGAATTCTGTTCTTTCGTCTGTACTTTGAGATATTGGGCTAGCAATTGAGTCGTCTAAGACTGAATTCGTTGTTTTGAACGACGAAACATTACCAAATCGTGTTGTTAATGTTTGCGAGAAGACAGTTGTCCAAAAGATTACGTTTGAATATCTCGGACTCCGAAGTGGGAATTTTGTTTAAAGCTATTAAAAATCTAGTTATTGTGGCACTTAAAGAAAAACTGCAGACAAACTTACGGTATGTTAGCATGAACTAAAGGTCAGTTTGACAAAATTACGTTCGGTCATATCTGTAACGCCATGTTTGCGCCAAATTTCTTTTCTTTACACCCTTTCTTGGAATTGCTTTAATAAAACCGGAAGTAACCAAATTCGTTCATTTTTTTTTTGTATTACACATATTTATTGGGAATTCTCATATAGTTCAGAAAACTCTTATGTTTCGCAGAGATACCATATTTTTTAGATAAGTAAGAAAATGGATGAGTTGTCTACCCGTTTCAAAAGTCGAAACAGAACAGTCCACGACTTTCCACGGCTAGTCTTGTTCAGTAAAATCTTGGTTTTAATTTCGTTTGTTTTTCTCTCTTCCATAGTTATCGCAGTTTAATTTTGTTTTGTAGTATTGTGTGATTTTTTTCGTTCTTTTTCTTTCGTTTTTATAACTCCTTCGAGAACTTACACTGTATTTGTTAAGGGTTGAAATTAAATTATTATTGTTATAGGATGTTATCAAAACGGCTTGGCCTCCTAAAAAAATTTTTTTGACTTGTAAATTGATCTTAAAGCACATGTGATAAACCTTGTACCCCCTCCCCAAAACCTAGAAAAAATTGTTTTGATAATCAATACTTTGGAAACCGAAAATTAGCAAACTACCAATAATAGATGCAAAGTTCAGGTCCCTAGTTCTACAAAGTTTTGGATCCCTATATATCCTTTCCTTTTAATGCTTGTTAATCCAATGGCCGACTCAATACAAGACCTTCAGGAGTCAGGTTCTTTCAGATCTTTCCGAACCTTGTGCGTCTCTGATTCTAAAATAATAATAATAATAATAAGTTTATTTTTCAATGGCCCTAGAGCCATTGCAATACAAAACAAAAAAAGAAAATTTACTTCTAAATAATCGACATTATATACAAAGAAAAAAAAATCCCAAAAATCTACTTTTGTGCTCCATTGTACAGAACTTCTGTGCTCTAAATGTTTAGCAGTTGAAAAACATTCATCGCTCATTACATTTACAGGCCATCTTTCATCAAATATACACTCTCCATACACTTCATTTGCAACTCACTCTATTCTTCACACTCATACGCCACATACCAAAACTCTCATCCATACTTCCATACATCGGGCAAAAGTAAGGACCATCCCTCCCATACCCCTTTTAAATACTTCCTTCTTATCCTAAGTGGTGGACTTTTCATCCTCAATTCGATAATATACTCCAATTCCTCCTTTGATAAATTTATCTTAACAAAGCCCCTTCACCCTATGCCTCCTTCACCGGTACCTAGAGGCACAGGGAATGAGAAAGGCTTCATTTACTGCAAAACCTGTATCTCTTCCAAGCCTCTACTACCAAGCCTGTACAGTGATAGCTTCAAATGACCTGCCATGGCTGTGCAGCCCACATAGACACTTTGTTAAAGGGGCTGTTGTTGCATCAAGTCTCTGCCATCTTCCCTTCAACTGTTAAATACTTATTTTCGCTGAACTAAATAGTAAAACCTCCTCCTTGAATACAAAATTTATTTACACTCACATTGTTATAAAACTGGATGTACTGCAAAATTTTTTGTTCGGCTATGAGAATGGCTGTTTTACTGGTCACTGATTCTTTTCCGTCATAGTGAACAGAACTTTATATTAGATGGTATAACAAGGCTTTATTTTATCCTTTTTATTTTCATTTGTTTTTACAAATGAAATTTGTAAAATAGTGAACGCTTGTCAAGGAAACCAGTAACAAAGAGTAAAATGACTTCGTCCTATTAAAGATTTTGAAGTCCAATGTTGCAAGATAAGAAGAATAAACTTTATAATGACATTTTGGGACCTTTTTTGTCAAACTGCACAATTTTATTTATATAAGTTAACTTATTTCATAAAATCCACCATTAAAACATTCTTGGACTGCATTTTTTCCATAGAAACAGTGCTCTTCTGAGTTATTTAACTGTACTTTTCCTTTGACGAAAGTCTAGTTCTCAGCAACAGGAGCAATATACGATTATTGCGGACTGAATATTGTTTTGATCACAACAAGGTACAGAATTAACAAGTAATTCAAATCTGAACTGCCTAAAAGAGAAAGGAATATATCAGAGTCAAATATTTTAAATGGATCAATAAAAACCAAAGTGTAATGAAGGAACTGCATTATTGTCATAGGCAGTGCATCAGCGCTGCCTAAGTAAAAAAACAATGTTGGCACTACATAATTTTTATTTTCTTTTTTTAGACCAGGACACTTTGTACAGAAGGAGCTATCTTAGGAACTTCAAAAAGGAATCATTCGATTGGAAATTAAAAGGACTAGTGCCCTTAGTTTTAACAGTCAAAAGTGATTGGAGGGCAACCAGTCACCCCACGCCGATCATTTCCCCTAACACATCCAGTGAAAATTTTGAAACAGCCATATTGTACAACATAGTTGAAAGTTCCGGAAATTATGTTTTTGAGGATGACAAACCCCACCGCCCTCAGGGCATGGGCTGTAAGCTATGCCCCAGGAACAAATAAGGTTTTTATAGAAAGGGTGGCCGTATAAACTTCGGAGTTGGCTCAATTGATTGATAATCAGAAGTTCTAGTACCCTTTGTAAGAGAACAGTGAACGGAAGACAGTTAATCCCCACACAAACATGTCGTATTGTCCCAAAATGTATCCAATTGAAATTTTGAGATAGCAATTTATTCAAAATAGTTCAAAGATCATATAACAAGGCTTTTGGGGTTGAAACAAACCCCCAGAGCCTGGGAGCAAGGGTTTAAGTTATGCCCCCCGGTGGTATTTAATGTTGTTATGGAGGGGAATGTCATATGAACTTTAAAGGAGTCTCATCTGGTTGAAAATTGGAAGTTATAATTCCCTTTTAAGAGTTAAAAGTGATGGAGGGTAGCTAGGTCCCCCCCCCCCGATTACCCTTCTTTTCACCAAACACAAGTGAATAGTCCAAAGAACATATAACAGTGTTTCTAGGATTCCCACAACCCCCAGAGCCCTGGGACAAGGGTTTTAATTTATGCTCTAGCGGTATATAAGGTTTTATGGAATGCCTGGTCGCATAAACTTCAACTGGGACTTATTTGATTTAAAATCGGAAGTTTTAGTGCCCTTTTTAAGAGTCAAAAGTTATTTGAGAGCAATCAGTCCCCCCCCCTTCGATGCCCATCATTTCTCCCAACACATCCAATCAAAATCTTGAGATAGCAATTTTGTTTAGTGTTGTTTAAGTGTCCAGACATTATGTCTTTGAGAATGAAAACCACCCCACAGCCACAGGGCAACGGTTGTAAGTTATGGCTCTGGGGGCATATAAGGTTCTTCTAGAAAGGGTGGTCATACATAGGCTAGTTAAGAGGGGTTTCATTGGAAAGGTAATAAGAAGTTTTAGTGCTCTTTTTAAGAGTCAAAGTGATCAGAGAACAACTACTTCCCCCCTCCACAGGTCGTGTTTTCTCGAAATGCAGACAATGGAAATTTTGAGATAGACTTTTCATTAAAAATTAATTTAAAAAACTTTTTCCACAAAATAAGTTTTTCAAATTAAAGTAAAGAACTCCATTAAACCAAAATGAGCAAAAAATTAAATCAAATAATCTACCAAGCGTGAAACCACCACAAATCAGCATCAATAAATAAATGAAACCCAAAAAGAAAAGAAATTACAATAAATAACCTACTCAAACTCAAAACGAGCAGAATGGTAACATGAGTAGGGCTCAAAATTCCTATGCCTTCCCAAGGCCAGAACATAATTTGCACTTTACTGAAAAAATATAAGTCTTTTTACTTTCATAACTTTAATAAATCAAATAATATTAACATTTTGATTACTAAATATCAATATATGTATGTTAAACTGACAATTCACATTCATTTGTATTTTTCAGCAAAGTGCCAATTATGTTCAGGCCTTGGGAAGGCATTGGAGTTTTGAACCCTACTCATGTTAATTTCTGCTCGTTTTGAGTTTGACTCGGTTATTTATTGTAATTTCTGCTCGTTTTGGGTTTCATTTATCGAAGAAGTTGTCGTAGAAACTTCGAAAAGGGCTCATTCAATTGAAATTTGGATTGAATTGTGCCCTTTTAATAGTCGAAAGTGATCGGAAGGCAACTAACACCCCTTCCACGCCCACCATTGGTCTGGCGACCCGGATTCATTAATATGAAAATCCCATTTTAAGTGGCTTGAGATGGTAACACCGAGTAATTTCATAGTGGTAACAGACATTTCAGGGGGGATTGGACAGGAGAAAGAAGGGGGAGTTTTAAGGAAATTAATAGTAAGAATAGTTGACTTTAAAGGGTTGACTTTCATATCATCAGTAAGAGCTTCAGCTGATATCGATTCCAAGATGTCCACTGGGTTGCTTTTTAAATTTTTGAAAATGTCTCTAAGACAGTTAGATCATCAACGAATTTCCATCTATCCGGGAAATAAACACCAAGGTTGTTTATCATTGTAAGACATAAAATAGGACCTAAATTTGCCCTGGTCAAAAGGAAAAAATAATAAATAATCCATTGTGCCAACATCGTTCTTATATGCCCCCAGGGCATAAATTAAAACCCTCGCCTGAGGGCTGTGTGGGGGAGTGTCCTCCTCAAAAATATAATTTCTATCTGGAAATCAACTGTGCCGAACAAAATGGCTATCTCAAAATTTTGATTGGATGTGTTTTGGGAAATGGTGGGCGTGGAAGGGGTGTTAGTTGCCTTCCTATCACTTCCGACAATTAAAATAGGGCACTAGCCGTTCCAATTTCCGATCGAATGAGCCCTTTTCCAAGTTTCTACGACAACTCCTTCGATACGAAGTGCCCTGGTATGGAAGCCAAAAAAAAAATACATTGTGCCAACATTGTTCTTTACTTAGGCAGCACTATTGCGCTGCCTATGATAGTCCAAAGATTATATAGCAAGGCTTTTGTGGTTGTAATAAACCACCAGAGCCTGGGGGCAAGGATTGTAAGTTATGCCCTTGAGGCATTTAAGTTTTTTATGGAAGGGATGGTGTGTATAAACTTTAGAGGTGGCTCATTTGTTTGAAAATGGATGTTACAGTTCCCCTTTAAGAGTCAAAAGGGATGGAGGTCAACTAGCCCCCCCCCCCTCACTACCCCACTTTCATGAAACGTATCTGGTTGAAATTGTGAGACAACCAATTTAAAACAAAATAATCCAAAGAACCTATAACAATGCTTCCAAGGTTGACATGACCCCCCCCCCCAGATCCTTGGGACAAGGGCTGTAAGTTATGCCCTGGGAAATATAAGGTTCTTATGGAATAGGTTTGTCCAATAAACTTTAGATGGTGCTCATCTGATTTGAAATCGGAAGTTATAATGCCCCTTTTACGACTCAAAAGTGATTTGAGAGCAACCATAACCCCCCCCCCCCCCCAAGAAAAACGAAGTGTTGAGACATCTGTTTTTTCAGCGTTGTTGAATGGCTCAGTAATTATTCGTTTGGGGATGTTAAAAAAGAACTATGTGCATTTAAAACGTTCAAAAGAGCGTGTCTTAAGACTTGATTTGTGTATTAAGTTGGAAACATCGCGTGTTGAAGGGGATATTAAAAAAAACAAAAACAAAGATGATATGTGCATACTGGAAATAATGCTACTACTTCTACTACAACTATTGCTACTACACAAGCTAAGGGTATTAAGGTGAGGATTTCAAGAAAGCAATATCACAATAACGGCTTATATTATTAAGTTAGTCCTTTCAGGGTAAGTTGTGGTCGATTTGAACTAGCCAGAAGATACTATGTATACTTTTAATACTACTTTCTACGGTTACTGTAAACTAATGACACTAAGGGAAATAAGTTGAAACTTTTAGGGAACGCTCAGGGGAAGTTTCAATTAAACAAAATAACTATATGCATGCCTGTATTAAAAGGCATATAAACAATATCATAGGCTGCGCTGCTCTATCATAACTGGTTATCATTGATATTTTAAAGGAGCTAATTCGATTGGAAATTAAAAGTTCTAGTCCGTTGTTAAGAGTCAAAAGTGATTGGAGGGCATTTGGATTTCTAATCTAGTTTCCCTGAAAATTACTATGTCTATATAAAAACAATCAGAAATTAATTAAAAAATTTTCCCATAAAATAAGTTTTTAAAGGTAAAGTAAAGAACTCCATTAAACCAAAAAATGAGCCAAATTAGAATCAAATAATCTACTAAGAGTAAAACTACCACAAATCAGCATCAATAAGTAAACGAAAACCAAAATGAATAGAAATTACAATAAATAACCGAGTCCCAAACTCAAAACGAGCAGAATTTACACGATTAGGGCGTACAACCCTTACGCCTTCTCAAGGCCAGAACATAATTGGCACTTTACTGAAAAGATACAAATGAATGTGCATTGTCAGTTTAAAATTTGATGTATTAAAGTTACAAAAGTTAAAAATTTAAATTTTTTATCATTTACTTATATACATTTTAAGCTCACTATTCGTTAGTGGTCAAATATACCTTCTTTTAAGAAGTAGGAATTTTGAACTACCAAAATTTAAAGCTCGATTTTCGAAGTCAAAATCCTTGAGCTCAGACGACAGTACTTACACTCCGTCCCGCTTTCGTCAGTAATACACACATAATCACGTGGTCTTTGTGACCATGGAAACATGGTCACAAAGTGTATAAGATTCGTATACGACCCCATTAAGGAAAGAGCACGCTGTTTTCCTCACCCAATCCCTCTGCTAAACATGCGTAATCTCCCTCACCGAATCATTAGGTATGCAGTGCATACGATCTATTTCGGCACCCTTTGGCCAGCAGTGCATATTTTTCACTGAGTCCTTTTAGTCAACAGTATCTACTATCTACCTTTGACCCCTTTGGTCAGAAGTGCATGCGCTCTGTCTTGGACCTTCTTTGATCAACACTATATACGCTGTTTGTCCATCCCCATATTATAAACATTGCAAAGGCCCGTCTCTCAACCTCTTTGGTAAGCAGTAAATCCACTCAATCGATATACTCTTTTGGTCAAGAATGAGTGAACTCCGTCTCGGCGTTCATTCCCCAACTCTGATCTCCGTCCAAAATCCCCATTTTGTCAAAAATGAGTCAACTCCCTTCCAAATTTCTTTAGTCAGCAGCGCAAAAAAATATGCACTTAGGCCCGTGCCTCTCCAGTATTACCCGAACCGAAATTCACAAATTTAAGTATGCAACACCTCCCTCAGCTAAAGATCTTTTGGGGACTCTTCAGTCAATTTTGCGAACACTTCATTTTCGACCTTCATTGCTCAGTAGTATGTGCTCCATCTCCGAACCCTGTTAGTCAACAATGCTTTTCTTTGGCCTCTGACCACCTTTGGGGTGACAGAGCATAACTTCTGTCTATAATCCGTTGGGTTATAGGGGTTTTTTCTCTGGAGTATTCTCCCGCTACTTAGGATCTCTTGCACTCTATCTACAAGTCTCTTTGGACAAAAGCGTGAATATTCCATCAATGCGCCCCGTGTTTAAACAGTGTGATTTCCCTGTCTCTGGGTCTTTTAGTGAATAATATGCATACTCCATCTTTCACCCCCTAGAGACAATGGTGCTTATACTTTGTTTTGCCCCCTTGGTCAACAATGCGTACATAAGCTCCGTATCCTGTTCCATTTAGTATACAGTGAATTTGCTTTTCCTTTAAGCCCTTTTAAAACAGTGCTCATGACCTATCTCAAACCACATTTGGATAGTACTGCATATGCTCTGTCTGCAATTCACTTTGGGCACTTATGCCTACATTACATCACTAGCCCCATTTGGCCAACCGTTGTAAACACTCGACTTTCGACCTCTTTTGGCTGAAAGTGAGAAAACTGTCTCATATCCCTTTTTTTTTTTTCAATTTAGGATTGAAATACGAACTCCAAAATCAAAAAATTTTGAGTAAAATGTGTTTCCAAACAGTTCTCGATTTACGTCAAAGTTGGTATTTTTAAGTACGAGATTAGGACTTGAAAACTAGGATTTATCCTATGTACAATAAAAAGAAATTATCCTACATATGATTGGCCATAAATCATTTTGGCTATCTGAATTTCTCCTTATAATGCTTTATTCTATATTCACTTGTCATGTTCATACTAAGTGTCAAAATATTCCAGTAAAGACTTACCACTGTTTTTTTGGCATTAACTGCGGAGAATTCTTTGCTGACCTAGGAGGTGCCTCATAAATTCTCATGTTGGAAGTTTTCTTATAAACATTTTCAATTACTGCTGAGCAATCCAAGTCCATTCTTCCATCCTTGAAATGACTTTTTCAAAATGACAAATTGAAGAGGCAGTCATTATTTTCAAAACCTTCAATGGAGGGCTCATTTTTCGCATTTCCAGTATAAGTGCTTGGGGCCTAGAAATAATCAAATGTAGTTTCAAATACAGTAGAATAATTGAATATAGCCCACTTAATTGGGAAAACAAAAAATAAAGAGGCTAAAAAGTCTAATAAGGGATAATAGATAAAGTCGGAAAAATAAAGTTTGAACTAGGATTTCATAAAGTTCAATAGCAAAAATTAAGCGACTTGACTAGAAAATTAAAGGTTTTGATGACATAATAACAATCAAATCCTGGGGAAGTTAGCGCAATCATCAATAACAGTGATATTGTAAACTTAATGGCAAACATAATACAGTGACGCATAAACTTATAAAAAGTTTTTTGGGAGGAAAATCGTTGGTGGGGAATCTTTCTCGGGGTGAGGGAGGGTATTTTTATGTGAAATTCTCCGTAGAGTTACTATTCCATGAGAGGGGGGATAGATTTCTCCGAAATTTATCAATCGAATTTTCCACGGGATGAAGTTTCCATAAGGGAGGGGCATTTCCGTCATGATTTGAAAAAACTGTCAGAAATTAAATAAAAAAAACAAGATTTTTAAATTGCAGCAAGGAGAATTTTTCAGGCAGAATTGTCCAGGAGAAAATTTCTAGAGGGAATTTTCAGTGAGAAGGGAATTGCCGGGGAAATTTTACAAGGGAGGAATTTCCTTGGGGAAATTTATGTGGGGTAAAATTTTTAGGGAAAATTTTTCCGGGGGATGAAATGTCTACCTAGGGAAGATTTCCCGGCAAACATTTGAAAAAAAATAATTGGACATAAAAAAAAAGTTCGCCCTTTTTATGGAGCAACAATAAAATTAAAACTAACAGAAATTATTCTGGATATGAGAGAGCTATGCATCCTTGTTTCTCCGCTCGTTGGGTGACAGTTTCTTAGCTGCTTTAAAAAGATTTTAATTCCAATTCAATGGTCATTGTTTTTCAGCAGTAGTTCTTAAGGAATTGGAAAAAAATGATGATCTTTAGCGTAATTAAATAAAAAAAAACAAGTTTTTTTAACTGAAAGTAAGGAACGACGTTAAAACTTAAAACGAACAGAAATTAGTCCGTATATGAAGGGGGCTGTCCCCTCCTCAACGCCTCGCTCTTTACGCTAAAGTTTTTTATTGTTAAAAAAAAATAGAGTTGTGAGAAAGTCAAACTATAGCGTAAAGAGCGAGGCGTTGAGGAGGGGACAGCCCCCTTCATATACGGAATAATTTCTGTTCGTTTTAAGTTTTAACGTCGTTCCTTACTTTCAGTTAAAAAACTTTTTTTTTTTTATTTAATTTTTGAACGTTTTTTGAATTTAATGCAGGTTTTGATTTTGGCTCACCGTACATGAATAATTAAAAACAAAATTTGCATATTATATTTGGTTAAATGGCTTTCTCGAAACTTGTTTAATTTTATTTACGAACGTTTTATTAGTAATAAAATATACGTAACTTAGAATTAACTTACGTAACGAACTTCTATATTCATAAATTTTTAACACGTATATTAGGGGTTTCGCCCCCTAGTCAATACCCTGCTCTTTAAACTATAGTTCGAATTTTTTTCCAGTTCTTTAAAATGACCTCTTAATCACAATCAGTTGATCAGTTGAAAAACTTGTTTTTTTTTATTTTAATTCCTGATCTTTTCTTCTTGAATAATGCTGGGAAATCCGGCGCCCCCTTCATAGCAATGTCCCTTCCCCCATGAAAACTTCCTTCATGGAAAGATCCTTCCATATATAGCCCCCGACCCTCTCCTTCCCCCATCTACCAAAAAAATCTCCTCTGAAAAAGGTCTGTATACTTCCCAATAACCAATACTATATGTTAACATTGAGTAAAGTTCATAACTTTCAGCCCTCCCCCTGGGGACTTTGGGGGATCAAGTTATCCTAAAAGACATTTATATCATATTTTCGACCATGCTGAACAAAATGGCTATCTCAAAATTTTGATTGGGTGACTTTGGGAAAAAAAAATTAGCGTGGGAGGGGGCCTAGTTGCCCTCCATTTTTTTGGTCACTTAAAAAGGGCACTAGAACTTTTAATTTCCGTTCCAATGAGCCCTTCCACGATATTCTAGGAACACTGGGTCGATACGATCACCCCTGGGGAAAAAAAAACAAAAAACAAAACAAATAAACACGCATCCGTGATCTTTCTTCTGGCAAAAAATGGAAAATTCCACATTTTGTAGATAGGAGCTTGAAACCTCTACAGTAGGTTCTCTGATACGCTGAATATGATTGTGTGATTTTCATTAAGTTCTATAACTTTTAGGGGGTCTTTCCCCCTTTTTTCGAAAATCAAGCCAAATTTCTCAGGCACGTAACTTTTGATGGGTAAGATTAAACTTAATGAAACTTATATATTTGAAATCAGAATTAAAATCTGATTCTTTTGATGTATCTATTGGTATCAAAATCCCTCGTTTTTTAGAGTTTCGGTACCATTGAGCCGGGTCGCTCCTATAATTTTAAAAACACTTGCCCGGAGGGTTTTGAGGGGAGTGTCCTCCTCAAAATGATTATTTTCTATCATTTCTGGAAATTAACTACGTTGAAAAAAATGGCTATCTCAAAATTTGGATCGGATGTGTTTGGGGGATTAATGGGCGTGGGGAGGGGGAAGGGGCTAGTTGCCCTCCAATCACTTTTGACTATTAAAAACGGGCACTAGCCCTTTCAATTTCCAATCGAATAAGCCTTTTTTGAGGTTTTCTACGACAACGCCTTCTATAAAAATTTTATATGCCCCCAGGGCATAACTTAAAACCATTGCCCGAGGGTTGTGGCGGAGTGTCCTCCTCAAAAAGATATTTTCTAGAAATCATTTACGCTGAACAAAATGGCTATCTCAAATTTTGATTGGATGTGTTTGGGGAATGATGGGCGTGCGGGGGGGGGGCTAGTTACCCTCTAATCACTTTCGACTATTAAAAAGGGCACTAGCCACTCCAATTGGCAATCGATGAATGCCCTTTTTGAACTTTCTACGACAACTTCTTCGATACAAAAGTGTTCCAGGTATGGAGAAAAAACAAAAAAAAAAACACATTGTGCCCACATCGTTCTTACTTAGGCAGTGCCAGCGTGCTACCTATGAAATCAAGCCATCAAAAGGACCATAAACTTGTTTAGTAACAAATATTTAAAAGTAAACCCTCCGTTTCTCTTGCTATCTCCTACGCAATGTCCTAGCTTTCATGGATTTCTTTTATTGAAATGCGGTTTATTTCAGAGCACCTCTGTTAGTTTATTCAAAAGATGAATCAATTACAGTCTTCTGTGTCATTTAATGGCTTTGGATATAAATTTAGACATCATGAGAAAATAGATGGAATAAAAAATAAATAATGGTGGAAATTTTCAATTTTAGAATTTTGTAAAAAAAAAAGAAAAAGAAAAAAAAATCTTGAATATATCCTTTAGATGGTACAACTAAATATCCTTGCAAAACTATTTATGTTTTAGCAAAGGCATTGGATATGTTGGTCGAACTGAAAAAAACTAATTGATCTTATAATTAGTTTTGATTTTTGTCGTTGATGACTTTATCGATAAAGGTCGACATACAAGTAAAACCACCCTAAAATGGTAGGAACGATTACAAACTTAGTTGTTGTAGCATGATTTTGCATGCACTTCTTCCTCCCACAACCCAATATCCCTTACCCTTTTTCTGACGTCTATGCGCACCAAAAATGTAAAACAAAATTTTATATTCTCTATCTGGAAATCCAAAAAACACTGAAAAAATGGCAATCTAAAATAATTTGATTGGATGTGTTTGAGGGAAATGTGGGTGAGGGAGAGGGGGGCTAGTTTCCCTCAAATCACTTTCGACTATTAAAAAAGGGCACTCTACCTTTGAATTTCCAATTGAATGAGCCCTTTTTTTAAGTTTCTACGACAAAGATTTCAATAAAAACTTATATGCCCCTAGGGTATAACTTATAACTCTTGCTCTGAAGACTGTGAGGGGAGTGTCCTACTCAAAGGTATAATTTCCTGAACTTTAAATGCGTGGAACAAAATGGCTAGTTCAAAAATTTTGATTGGATGTGTTTGGGGAAATGGTGGACATGGAAGAGGCTTTTAGTTGTCTTCCAATTACTTTTCGACTAATAAAAAGGGCACAAGCCATTTCAATTTCTAATCGAATGAGCCCTTTTTTGAAGTTTCTACGACTACACTTTCTATAAGAACTTTATATGCCCCAGGGCATAACTTACAATCCTTTTCCTGAGGGCCGTGAGGGGGTTGTCATCCTCAAAGACTTAATTTCCAAAACTTTAAACTACGTTGAACAAAATGGCTATCTCAAAATTTGATTGGATGTGTTTGGGGAAAAGGTGGGCGTGAGAGGTGGGTTAGTTACCGTCCAATCACTTTTCAACTGTTAAAAAGGGTACTAGCCTTTGATTTTCCAATCAAATGAGCCTTTTTTTATTGAAGTTTCTGTGGACAACGCCTTCTATAAAAAACTCATATGTCTTCAGGGTATATCTTACAACCCTTGCCCCGAGGGTTGTGGGAGAGAGTTTCCTCCTCAAAAACATATTTTTTTATGTGGAAATCAACTACGCTGAACAAAAATTGTCATCTCAAAAATTTTGATTGGATGTGTTTGGGGGGAATGATTGGGCGTGGGGGTGGGTAGTTGCCCTCCAATACACTTTTGACTATTAAAAAGGGCACTAGCCCTTTGAATTTCCAATCGAATGAGTATTTCTTGAAGTTTCAACGACAACGCCTTCTATAAAAACCTTATATGCCCCCCAGGGGTATAATTTTTAAAACAACTTCCCCGGAGGGGTTTTGGGGGGAGTGTCCTCCTCAAAATGATATTTTCTATCTGGAAATTAACTACGTTGAACAAAATGGCTATCTCCAAAATTTGGATCGGATGTGTTTGGGGGATTAATGGGCGTGGGAGGGGGAAGGGGTGCTAGTTGCCTCCAATCACTTTTGGACTATTAAAACGGGCACTAGCCCTTTCAATTTCCAATCGAATAAGCCTTTTTTGAGGTTTCTACGACAACGCCTTCTATAAAAATTTTATATGCCCCCCAGGGCATAACTTTAAAACCATTGCCCCGAGGGTTGTGGCGGAGTGTCCTCCTCAAAAAGATATTTTCTAGAAATCATTTACGCTGAACAAAAATGGCATATCTCAAATCTTGATTGGATGTGTTTGGGGAATGATGGGCGTGCGGGGGGGGGGGGGGGGCTAGTTACCCTCTAATCACTTCGACTATTTAAAAAGGGCACTAGCCACTCCAATTCGGCAATCGAATGAGCCCTTTTTGAACTTTCTACGACAACTTCTTCGATACAAAGTGTCCAGGTATGGAGAAAAAAAAAAAAAAAAAAACACATTGGCCCACATCGTTCTTTACTTAGGCAGTGCCAGCGTGCTACCTATGAAATCAAGCCATCAAAAGGACCATATAACTTGTTTAGTAACAAATATTTAAAAAGTAAAACCCTCCGTTTCTCTTTGCTATCTCCCTACGCATGTCCTAGCTTTTCATGATTTCTTTTATTGAAATGCGGTTTATTTCAGAGCACCTCTGTTAGTTATTCAAAAGATGAATCAATTACAGTCTTCTGTGTCATTTAATGGCTTTGGATATAAATTTAGACATCATGAGAAAATAGATGGAATAAAAAATAAATAATGGTGGAAATTTTCAATTTTAGAATTTTGTAAAAAAAAAAGAAAAATGAAAAAAAAATCTTGAATATATCCTTTAGATGGTACAACTAAAATATCCTTTGCAAATATTTATGTTTTAGCAAAGGCATTGGATATGTTGGTCGAACTGAAAAAAAACTAATTGATTTATAATTAGTTGATTTGTCGTTGAGACTTTATCGATAAAGGTCGAACATACAAGTAAAACCACCCTAAAATTGGTAGGAACGATTACAAAACTTAGTTGTTGTAGCATGATTTTGCATGCACTTCTTCCTCCCCACACCATATCCCCCTTACCCTTTTTCTGACGTCTATGCGCACCAAAAATGTATAAAACAAAATTTTATATTTCTCTATCTGGAAATCCAAAACACTGAAAAAATGGCAATCTAAAAATTTTGATTGATGTGTTTGAGGGAAATGTGGGTGAGAGAGGGGGGGCTAGTTTCCCTCAAATCACTTTCGACTATTAAAAAGGGCACTCTACCTTTGAATTCCAATTGAATGAGCCCTTTTTAAGTTTCTACGACAAAGATTTCAATAAAAACTTATATGCCCCTAGGGTATAACTTATAACTCTTGTTCTGAAGACTGTGAGGGAGTGTCCTACTCAAAGGTATAATTTCCTGAACTTTAAAATGCGTGGAACAAAATGGCTAGTTCAAAATTTTGATTGGATGTGTTTGGGGAAATGGTGGACATGGAAGAGGCTTAGTTGTCTTCCAATACTTTCGACTAATAAAAAGGGCACAAGCCATTTCAATTTCTAATCGAATGAGCCCTTTTTGAAGTTTTATCTACGACTACACTTCTATAAGAACTTTATATTTGCCCCCAGGGCATAACTTACAATCCTTTTCCTGAGGGCCGTGAGGGGGTTGTCATCCTCAAAAGACTTAATTTCCAAAAACTTAAACTACGTTGAACAAAATGGCTATCTCAAAATTTTGATTGGATGTGTTTGGGGAAAAGGTGGGCCGTGGAGAGGTGGGTTAGTTACCGTCCAATCACTTTCAACTGTTAAAAAGGGTATCTAGCCCTTTGATTTTCCAATCAAATGAGCCTTTTTGAAGTTTCTGTGACAAACGCCTTCTATAAAAACCTCATATGTCTTCAGGGTATATCTTACAACCCTTGCCCCGAGGGTTGTGGTGGGAGTTTCCCATCCTCAAAAACATATTTTTTATGTGGAAATCAACTACGCTGAACAAAATTGTCATCTCAAAATTTTGATGGATGTGTTTTGGGGGAATGATGGGCGTGGGGGTGGTAGTTGCCCTCCAATCACTTTGGACTATTAAAAAGGGCACTAGCCCTTTGAATTTCCAATCGAATGAGTATTTTCTTGAAGTTTCAACGACAAACGCCTTCTATAAAAAACCTTATATGCCCCAGGGTATAATTTAAAAACACTTCCCCGGAGGGTTTTGGGGGAACGTGTCCTCCTCAAAATGATATTTTTCTATCTGGAAATTAACTACGTTGAAAACAAAATGGCTATCTCAAAAATTTGGATCGGATGTGTTTGGGGGATTTTTGGGGGAATGGGCGTGGGAGGGGGAAGGGGCTAGTTGCCCTCCAATCACTTTTGACTGTATTAAAACGGGCACTAGCCCTTTCAATTTCCAATCGAATAAGCCTTTTTTTGAGGTTTCTACGACAACGCCTTCTATAAAAATTTTATATGCCCCCAGGGCATAACTTAAAACCATTGCCCCGAGGGGTTGTGGCGGAGTGTCCTCCTCAAAAAGATATTTTCTAGAAATCATTTACGCTGAACAAAATGGCTATCTCAAATTTTGGATTGGATGTGTTTGGGGGAATGATGGGCGTGCGGGGGGGGGGGGGGGGGCCGTTAGTACCCTCTAATCACTTTCGACTATTAAAAAGGGCACTAGCCACTCCAATTGGCAATCGAATGAGCCCTTTTTGAACTTTCTACGACAACTTCTTCGATACAAAGTGTCCAGGTATGGAGAAAAAAAAAAAAAAAAAAACACATTGTGCCCACATCGTTCTTTACTTAGGCAGTGCCAGCGTGCTACCTATGAAATCAAGCCATCAAAAGGACCATAACTTGTTTTAGTAACAAATATTTAAAAAGTAAACCCTCCGTTTCTCTTTGCTATCTCCTACGCATGTCCTAGCTTTCATGGATTTCTTTTATTGAAATGCGGTTTATTTCAGAGCACCTTCTGTTAGTTATTCAAAAGATGAATCAATTACAGTCTTCTGTGTCATTTAATGGCTTTGGATATAAATTTAGACATCATGAGAAAATAGATGGAATAAAAAATAAATAATGGTGGAAATTTTCAATTTTAGAATTTTGTAAAAAAAAAAAGAAAAAGAAAAAAAATCTTGAATATATCCTTTAGATGGTACAATTAAAATATCCTTTGCAAATATTATGTTTTAGCAAAGGCATTGGATATGTTGGTCGAACTGAAAAAAAAACTAATTGATCTTATAATTAGTTGATTTGTCGTTGATGACTTTATCGATAAAGGTCGACATACAAGTAAAACCACCCTAAAATTGGTAGGAACGATTACAAACTTAGTTGTTGTAGCATGATTTTGCATGCACTTCTTCCTCCCCACACCCATATCCCCTTACCCTTTTTCTGACGTCTATGCGCACCAAAAATGTAAAACAAAATTTATATTTGGACGCATACAGTGCTATCTTTTGTAGCATCAGAATTTGTTTTTCAATGCATTTGAAGGCCAAAACTATGTAATAATCTAGAGGCAAGGTTTTGTGAATTAATTGAACCAAGAATTTCCGGAAGATTTTTTCCTAGACTGATATTAAAACCTAAAACGTGCAGAAATACAGTCACAAAAATAAGCGGATGTGACAACAAGCAGAAAGTAATAAATAATGCAGAAAGCAGAAAGTAATAAACAAGCAGAAAGTAATATGAATGAGTCATCCGCAGCAGAGACGGAAATTAAAATGAACAATCAAATAAAAACCAACAGAAATTACCATAAACAAAGCTGCTTATGGAATACTGCTTTTTCAAACTCAAGAACTGAAAATACTTATTTTTCGAAGAGTGTGTTTTCCAACGAGGACAAGAAAAAGAATCACAATAACAATAAAGGTTCAGAATAAAGAGTTACCATAAAAAGCATGTGGCTGCCACCCCTTAAAGGCAATATCATTTTCACTTTACTGAAACACAATAAGAATTTCAAACAACGCAATTAACTCGTCAAAATGAAAGAAAAAAGAAAATAAAAAAAAACAACCAGAAAAAAAAGCAGGAAAGAAAAACAAACTTCTTAGAATTTGCTAGTTTTTATTTATTTTCACTATTTGCAAGAGAACGATTTTTTGTCAGTAATTCTACATTAAATGGAAAAAATGGGACATATATCCCCATTTAAAACTCTTGGAACGAATACCGGTAATTTTAGAAGCAGCCAGTTTAGTAATATCTTCAATATAATAAATATTCAGTATATTAATATATTAATAAATCCATGAATATATCAAGCATTATATTGAATTGGTCAATCCATTTGAAAGAATAGTGTTCAAAATGAAGAAAATATTTATGAAAATTCATTATATATCTGCCTAACGGAGGCTCATTGATTGTTTAAATGTGGCGATATATCACCCAATTCAACCAGTACCCAAGCAAGTGTAAGTCCAACGGAGGCCACTAACCTAACCACCGGAGGACCCTAGCGAGCGATTTCAACGGGACTCATAGCAAGAAATTTCACCGACAAGTCATTTCAAGACGTTTCAAAGCATTTTCAAAGGATTACAAGACATGTGACTTAATTACATATTTTAGCCATTTCACATTTTAGCCAATGACACATTTTAGAAACGAAAGCGCCTCATGCAGCATTTCCGCCTTTTTTTTTAGCTAGATTGTCTAAAACTTAGGGGGGGGAGAAGGAACAAAAAAATAGATGTAGATTTTCGAATGTATTTTCAGCTATCTCAGAATTTTCACGCAATAGCTTTTGAACTTTTTTTTTTTTAGCTAGAATGTCGTTTCAAACCACAAATCACCTGAAAACATCGCTTTACTGAGGGACAGACTTTTTTGTCTAGAAATAAAATGTATATGCTGACCCTTATTTTATAGGTCTGCCTGTACCCTTAGAAATGAACGCGCCTCATACGGCATTGCCACCTCTGAAACTAGAGGCACAAAATGGATATACATTGTCGAATAGATTAACTATCTGTGAATTCCACGAAATAGCCTTTTGAGCTTTTTTTAGCTAGAATTGTCCTTTTGTACTACAAATCGCCTGAAAACACCGCTTTACTGAGGAAAAGACGTTTTGGCTAGAAATAAATGTATATTTTAACCCTTATTTTATAGGACTATCTGTACCCTTAGAAACGAATCTACAACCGTACGGTATTACTGCCTCCAAAACTCGAGGCACAAAATGGGTATATATTTTCAAATAGGTTAACTATCTTGGAATGTTAATGGAATAGCTTTTTGCCCTTCTTTTGGGTAGAATTGCTGTTTCGCATGTTATTTTTTATCATTATTTGATGCTTAATTTTTTTTTTCGTGAAACTTAATTATCATGATATTTTTTCTTTCTAAAACTTGTTACACGTTGTGTTTTCTTTTTTTTTCTTCGTGAAACATGATACTTGTTGTTTTTTTTGTTCGAAAGAAAGTAGACCAAATTAAGCAAATTTAAATAAAATTTAATCAAAAAGTAGGAAAAAGTCTTGATATCTTTGGTTTTACCTGGATTGCTCTTTTTTGTCAGGATTTCTAAGGATGCCCCTGATTTTTGATGAATTCGTCTGAATTTCTAAGCATTGCTTACGATATCTATGAATTCCTCCTGAATATTCTTGTATTGGACTATGATTTCTAGGGAATTTTTGTGGATTTCTACAGACCAATTATGATTCAATAGTTTTGTCATGATGTCTCCGGATTGGTCTGGATTCTTTGGGATGATTTTGATTTTTACAAATTTGTGAGGATTTCCGTATAAAACACTTATAATTTCTAATAATTCCAGCAGATTTCTATGTATTGGTATGATTTTTATGAATTTGTAAGGATTTCTATGTATTAGTCAGGATTTCTTAGAGATTGCCTTAATTTTTAAAGTTTGCTATTGATTTCTACAGTTTGACCTTGATTTTTATGAATTCGTCAGGGTCTTCATTGTTTTGGTAATGATTTTTAGGGTATGGTCTTGATTTCTGTGGTTTGGTTCCGAGTTCTAGGGTCGACTCTGTCTTGTAGATAAGCACCTTAGGATTTTTCCTTGGAAGACACAGCTCTTTTTGGCTTTAATCTTTCGTGGCGATAAGGCTCAATCGTAGCTAAAAGAAGACTAAGACTTATATTCTAGACATGATTCGCCTTTGTCTCTTCGTGCTTTGTAAGAACGTCAGGGATTATGAATTTTTTTCCCTGGAACACCAGTCTTTCTTCGGTTTAATATTTCTTGACAATAACGCATAACCGCGTTTTGTGGAGGTAAGGGTATCCAAAACTTATATTCTTTAAACAAGCCATTTTCTGTTAGAAGTAACAAGTTTTTCTTAACACTAATAAATTTTCTCTTCGAAGTAACAACTTTTTCCTTAATACTAACAAACTTTACTTAATATTAGCAAATTTTTCTTGGCCCGTAACAGGCTTTTTTTTTAATAGTAACAATTAGCAGCAAATTTTCCGTCAAAGATAAGATATTTCTCTTAGAAGTAACAATTTTTTGTTTATGATAATAAGTTTTTCTGTTAGAAGTAGCAAGTTTTTTTGCACTAACAAATTTTCTCTTAAAAGTAACAACGTTTTTCCTTAATACTAACAAACTTTTACTGAATATTATCAAATTTCTCTTTAAAGTTAACAGGTTTTTTCTTAATAGTAACCAATTTCTTATAAAAGCATCAAGTTTACCGTCAATTATAAGATATTTCTCTTAGATGTAACCTTTTTTAGTCTCTGATAACAAGTTTTCTGTTAGAAGTAGCAATTTTGTCTTAACAGTAACGAATTTTCTCTTCGAACTAACAACTTTTTCCTTAATACTGACCCCTGTATAAAGGTAATTAGCAGTAAGTTTACCGCAGATGATTTCTGGTCTAGATTCTCGGAGGCGAACAAGCAGCTCCTCCCACATACTCTTTCATTAGCGCGTACAAATAGCTCCTCTCATTTGATCTGCCATCAGCGGTCCAATTACCCTGGAACACGTATTTTGGCAGAAATGTTCTCAAAATGCCTTTGAAACCAACTCGAGACTTTGAAACCTACTTGTAATTCCTAAAACCATCTAATAATAACATATACACTACTAGTTACCGATTTTCTTATATTTGTTGGAATAAATTAATTTAAAAATTAGTTTCTTAAAAAATTTAGTGTTCCAAAGTTGAAGCAAGTTTCGCGTTCAAGAGAAATCTTATTTGTATGCCCTTGAAAAAGATCTAATGTCGCTTATTTTTTTTACGTTCTCCGGAGCACACTCGCACCTCGGTCTGGGTTTTTATAATGGGTGAAATAGGGGACGATCATACTGTCTCATATTTATATACTGTGATGCTGACATACATTTACTTAATACTATCAAATTTCTCTTGGAAGTAATAGGTTGTTTTCTTAATAGAAAAAAAAATGTTTTAATAGCAGCAAGTTTTCCGTCAAAGATAACGAATTTCTCTTAGAAGTAACAATTTTTAGTTTATGATAACAAGTTTTCTGATAGAAGTAATAAGTTTTTCTTAACACAAGCATATTTTTCCTTCGAACTAACAACTTTTCCCTTAACACTAAGAAACTTTTACTTAATACTATCAAATATTTCTTGGAAGTAACAGGTTTTTTCTTAATATAGCAACTTTTTTTCTAATAGCAGTAAGTTTTCCGTCAAAGATAAACAAAATTTTCTTAGACGTAACAATTTTTTTGTTTATGATAACAAGTTTTTGTTAGAAGTAGCAAGTTTTTCTTAACACTAATAAAATTTTCTTTTCAAAGTAAAAACTTTTTTCCTTAATACTAACAAAACTTTACCTAATATTATTAAATGTCACTTGGAAGTAATAGGTTTTTCTTAATGGTAACATTTTTTTCTAATATCAGCAAGTATACCGTGAAAGATAATATATTTCTATTAGAAGTAAAAAACTTTTTGTTTAAGACAACAAGTTTTCTGTTAGAAGTAGCAAGTTTTTCTTAACACTAACAAATTTTCTCTTCGAAGTAATAAATTGTTCCTGAATACTAACAAACTTCTACTTAATTCTACCAAATTTTCTTGGAAATATATTCTCTGTGGCCAACCTGACTCTTATACATGATAATGGTAGATGGTAATAAGCTTACCTAAGGCTATGGACGTCAGGTCTTGATTTTTTCTTCAAACAATAATTTCGACAGGACCTGTGTCTGTCATCATCAGGTTCAAATTCAAGTCTCTTGCCAGAATATAAAATAACTAAAATAAAATAAAACTAAAATCACTGAACAAACACTGATAATAAGTTGGACCCGGAATTATTATTGTAATATTGCCAGGATTTTCGTGGAGGTTTGATGGCTGCTATCCTAGTAGATCTCAAAAAGGTTGGGTCTATAGAAGTAGGATGGAATTTTTTGAGCGAGTTTTTAGCCTATGGGTAATGGATCCCAAATTTTGCTGATGCGGAACTCTCCATTGTCTTTATTGATGGCTGGTTTGTTTTTAGTAATTTTCCAGAGCTTCTCTGATTTTCTGCTTTAAGAGTTGTGGATCCATAGCAATAAGTTGAGCCTGGTCAAACTCAATGGAGTGAGCAGGGTTTTCAAAAAATATAATGGGCCAGTGCTGAAAAACTATATTCCTCCTTAAGCTTTGTCTTTTTAAGGCAGGCATCAATGGAATCAGCATGTTCTTTTAATCGGTGATGTAGAGATCTCATGGTACGATCTATGTAGTTTCACTGTTTCACCACAACTGCAAGGAATCTCATATACTCCTGGTGGATCTGAAGTGATATTATCTTTGCCTTTGTTTATGAAGGATATATAGCTACCCCCCAACATTGCCTTATAGGCAATGGCTACCCCAACAAGTCATTGATAATGTTAGTTCCAGGAGAAAGATTAGCACAAAAAACCAAGAGCTCTATCCGTAAGAGTGAAGAAGATAGACCCTTTTCGTCATTTTCTTACATTAAGGGAACTACTGACATTTTAAGCTCCAAAACTCACTAAGCTTGGCTTTAAGGTGTTTTTTGTCCTTATGGAATGACCATCTCCTCCTTCTTTAAAATTTCATTCGGCTCTCTGTATATTTAATTTGAATTTTCAATATACAGAAAGCCGCCCCATAATGATCGGTATCTACACTTCTCGTCAATTCACCCTCCTTCTGTTAAAAGAGGGGTAATAATCTCTTTAGACGACAGAGTTTTAAAAATCTTTACACTTAATCATGTAAATTCTGAATTAAATTATATCAAAGATATTTTATTCTGCAATGGCTACCCAATAAACCTTATTGAAAATATCATAGATAGACAATTAAAAAAGATAGAACAAGAAAAGAGGGAGCCTGTCCCCCTTGATTCATTCGTTCCGGCAATTAAGGCAATTACAAAACAAAAAAAATTTCACCACTCTACCAAACATTTCAAAACTTTGTGATAAACCAGGAAAAAATTACAAAAACACAATCTCTCTGTTTCTTTCAAAAGTGAACAAAAGCTGATCATTTTTTCAACCAGGAAAAGATAAAAGGTTTTTTCAACTCAGGAAAAGATATAAGGTAGTGGTGCCTACAGAGTCCATGCTCATGTGGAAAATTTTACATTGGTAGGACCCATCAACAACTTGGTGAACGTTTGCATGAACACAAAACTTCAATAGATAAGTCCCTGTGATTGAAAAATAAAAAATGACAACTTTGATTCCACATTGGCCCTGCATATTTTCGAAAATCCTGCACATATTTGTTCTTTTTGAGGAGGCAACTTTAATATCTATTGTAAATGGCCTGCCGCAATCTTTCAAAGAGTTAATTGAGAATTAAAACAGGAATTTGGCTATAAATAGGGACACCGGAGATATTTCATTAAGCCCAATTTATAACAATTTAATACTAAAAGACTTTTTTGATATTTGCACCCAATCAAAGTTAGGAGAAAAGGAGAACCTATTAACATATTTAATGAAACCTGAAATGGCAGAAGATCAAAAATTATTGCTAGGCAAAAGATTCGTGAACAATCTCTTAGGTAAAATCTTTTTTTCATTGGTTTCGGCTTTAGCCTTTCATTCACTGTTTGTTCGGATCTTGTCCAGTGAACTCTAAAAGATTAGATTCTTTTTTTTTTCCTTAGAAACTGAGGACGACTTGGTGGAGGTCCTTGTCGAAATATTTGATGGTTTTTCGTCTTCATATTTTTACCACTGGCTGACAAAATCCTCCGTTTTCTCACTCTTTTTTGATTTTATTTATCATTTATTATTTCTTTTCCTCTCTTAGCTTCATACGTCATGTATAGCCAGAGTGGTCTTAGAAAGTATTTTCTAATATCCTTAGAAAAGCTATGTCCAAAAAGAAACATATTGAGGACAATCTAACAAGAGATGAAATGAAGGTCCTCACAGATCTCAAGAAAGATACCAACATCATATTTACCAAAGCTGATAAAGGCAATACAATAGTAATCCTCAATGAGGACCGAGTGTGTCAGCAAATCATTAAACCTCAAGAATAAAAATAAAGTATATGAAAAGTTAATATCTGAGCTGTAAAGGTTGCTTATAATAATGTCAAAAAAGCCTTGGATAATCTTAGTCCCGCAAATAGGATTGATGTTCAACTTTATTGGAAACTCATTCCTGTCAGACCAGTCATTCCTAGATTTATGGTGCACCCAAAATCCACAAACCAGATATTCCCCTTAGACCTATTATGTCAACAATAGGTTCAGCTACTCAAAAAGTTGGAAAGGTATTTGGCTGATATTTAAGATCCATAACTCTCAGCAGCAAACACAAAATAAGAAATACCAAAGAAGCAGTTGAAAGGCTAAAAAGCATCAACATCTTGGAGAATACCACAATGTGCAGTTTTGATGTTGTATCTTTGTTTACTAGCATACCTTTGCCCCGACATATACCAGCTTTACAATCAGTTTTGGAAAATGATGATTTCTGGAAAGAACTGACCAGCTTTGACACCAAAGACATCATTGTTCTCGCGTCTTTATGTCTGAACAATGCTTATTTCACTTTCAGGCATCAAACTTACAAACAGAAGTGGGGCATACCAATGGGATCAATCTTGGCACCAGTTCTTAGTAAGGTGTTTCCAGAATACATCGAAAATAATATCTTCAAGCAGGACTTCAAGGATCTTCAACTCTACTTGAGATATGTAGATGATTGCTTAATAATTTGGAATGGGACAGAAGACAAATTAAGATCCTTTCTCAATACTTTTAACCAGCAGGATCCAGATATAAAGTTCACCATTGAACTTGAAAATAGCCAAGTTTACCCTTCTTAGATGTTCTCATTACCAAACGGGAAACTAGGTTTGACTTGAGTGTATACAGAAAGCCGACTCATAGGGATAGATATTTGAGATATGACTCTTATATAACCACCCAATAAAAAATATTCTGTAGTCTATTTGTTGGTTGATAGAGCGTTTGTAGTTTGTTTCTCTGATTTTGAGCTGCAGCCTGAACTTGATTATATAAAAGATGTTCTTATAGGCAGTGGCTACCCCGAACAAGTCGTTGATAAGGTTATTTCCATGAGAAAGAGTAGCACAAAAACCAAGAGCTCTACCCCTAAGAGTGAAGAAGATAAAACCTTTTTGTCATTACCTATATTAAGGAAAGTACTGACATAAAAAATTAAACAAGAAAAAACTTACGGGTTTTAATTAATTTTTTGTAAATGGAAAAATTAAGCCAGTGTGGTCTAAGAAATTATTTAAAGTACTGACATTTTAAGGCTCCAACCTCACTAAGCTTGGCTTTAAGGTGTTTTTTCCTTCAGGAATGACAATCTCCTCTTTCTTAAACAAAGGCAAAGATAAGATCACTTCAGATCCCCAGGAGTATATGAGATTCCTTGCAGTTGTGGTGATACCTATATAGGTCGTACCATGAGATCTCTACATCACCAATTAAAAGAACATGCTTATTCCATTGATGCCTGCCTTAAAAGAAGACAAAGCTTAAGGAGGAAGATAGTTTTTCTCCACTGGCCCATCATATTTTTGAAAACCCTTCTCACTTCATTGAGTTTGTCCAGCTCAACTTGTTGCTATTGTTTCACAACTCTTAAAGCAGAAAATCAGAGAAGCTCTGGAAATTGCTAAAAACAAACCAGCCATCAATAAAGACAATGAAGAGTTCCGCATCATTGAAATTTGGGAACCCATTACCCATAGGCTGAAAACTCGCAAAAAACTCCACGCTACTTCTATAGAGACCCAACATTTTTTAGATCTACTAGGATAGTGGCCATCAACGCTTCTACCAAAATCCGGGCCAAATTACAGCAATAATTCCGGGTTCGACTTGTTATTAGTGTTGTTCAGTGATTTTAGTTTTATTTTATTTATTGATTTTATATTTGGCAAGAGACTTGAATTTGAACCTGATGATAACTGGCACAGGTCCTATCGAAATTATCGTTTGAAGGAAAAATCAAGACCTGACGTCCATAGCTTAGGTAAGCTTATTACCATCTACCATTATCATGCATAAGAGTCAGGTTGGCCTCAGAGAATATATTAGTAAGACCTATGAGGGTTTGTGACCAAACAAGTCAAAGATCTATCTCTCCTATTTTGGAAGAAAGCTAGAATCATTAATCACCAAAAATTCTTACAACAATATAAGAAACAAGATTCAATCTCACACTCTATGAGACCCAGAGTGAAATTACCTAGTAAGAAACTATAGATCTGCTCAACACAAAGCTGGCCTAATCCTTATTAACTATGAATTAAAGGACCTTCAACAGAGGAGAAACGAGGTTTTCAACAGTTAAATACAATTAGACAGCAACTGAGTAGTACTCTTACCCCAGAAGATTTCACTAAGGTTGGCAAGACCCATAGCAAAGATTTTAAGTTTGTTTTTTCAATGACCAGGAAAGTTCATGTAGACAAGCTAGAGAAACTTAAATTTGAAAAGTTTGCTACTAGTATTACACATAATCCTAGAGTGTCACCAGGTCCAACAGTCATCAATTTAAGTCAACAAACATTTGACCTAAAGAAATTAGACATTATTTCAAAAGGATTGAATTTTTTATCCCCCTAAAAATTTATACCAGTAGAAGAAATCATCTCCAATGTAGAGTCAGCTTTAATTCTAAACAAGAAAACAATCAATGTTGATCCACAAGATATTGGAAGCTTGGTTTCTAATACCCTCAAAAAAGCTTTATCCAAAAAGAAGCACATTGAGGAGAATCTAACAAGAGATGAAATGAAGGTCCCCATAGACCTTAAGAAAGATACCAACATCATAATTACCAAAGCTGATAAAGGCAACACAATAGTAATCCTCAATGAGACCGAGTATGTCAGCAAATCATTAAACCTCCTGAATAACAACAAAGTATATGAAAAAGTTAATATCAATACTGTAAAGTTTGCTTATAATAATGTCAAAAAAGCCTTGAATAAACTTAGTCTTACAAATAGGATTAATGATCAGCTTTATTAGAAACTCATTCCTGTCAAACTGGTCATTCCTAGATTTTATGGTGCACTCAAAATCCACAAACCAGATATTCCCCTTTGACCTATTGTGTCAACAATAGGTTCAGCAACACAAAAGTTGGAAAGGTATTTGGCTGGTGTTTTAAGATCCATAACTCGCAGCAGCAAACACACAATAAGAAATTCCACAGAAGCAGTTGAAAGGCTAAAAAACATCAACATCTTGGCGAGAATACCACAATTTGCAGTTTTGATGTTGTATCTTTGTTTACTAGCATAACTTTGCCCCGACTTATACCAGCTTTACAATCAGCTCTGGAAAATGATGATTCCTGGAAAGAACTGACCAGCTTAGACACAACAGACATCATTATCCTCACGTCTTTATGTCTGAACAGTGCTTACTTCACTTAGGCATCAAACTTAAAAACAGAATTGGGGCATACCAATGGGATAAGCCTTGGCACCAATTCTTAGTGAGGTGTTTCTACAATATATCAAAAATAATATCTTCAAGTTAGACTTCGAGGATCTCCAACTCTACATGAGATATGTAGATGATTGCTTAATAAGTTGGAATATGATAGAAGACAAATTAAGATCCTTTCTCAACACTTTTAACCAGCAGGATTCAGATTTAAAGTTCACCATTGAACTTGAAAATAACCAAAGTTTCACCCCTTCTTAGATGTTCTCATTACCAAACGGGAAACTAGGTTTGACCTTAGTGTATACATAAAGCCAACTCATAGTGATAGATATCTGAGATATGACTCTAATAACCACCCAATAATAAAAAATTCTGTAGTCTATTCGTTGGTTGATAGAGCGTTGTAGTGTGTTCCTCTGATTTTGAGCTGAAAGCTGAACTTGATCATATAAAAGATGTTCTTATAGGCAATGGCTACCCCCAACAAGTCATTGATAAGGTTATTTCCAGGAGAAATATTACCACAAAAAACCAGGAGCTCTACCCCTAAGAGCGAAGAAGATAAACCCTTTTTGTCATTGCCTTATATTGAGGGAATTACTGACATTTTAAGCTCCAAACTCACTAAGCTTGGCTTTAAGGTATTTTTTTCTTTTGGAATGACCATCTCCTCCTTCTTAAATAAAGGCAAAGATAAAATCACTTCAGATCCACAAGGACTATATGAGATTCCATGCAGTTGTGGTGATACCTATATAGGTCGAACCATAAGATCTCTGCATCACCGATTAAAAAGACACGCTGATTCCATGGATACCTGCCTTAAAAAGACAAAGCTTATGGAGGAAGATAGTTTTTCTGCACTGGCCCATCATATTTTTGAAAAACCTACTAACACCATTGAGTTTGACCAGGCTCAACTTATTGCTATTCTTCCACAACTCTTAAAGCATAAAATCAGAGAAGCTCTGGAAATTGCTAAAAACAAACCAGCCATCAATAAATACAATGGATAGTTCCGCATCAGCGAAATCGGGGAACCCCTTACCCATAGGCTAAAAACTCGCAAAAAAACTCCACCCTACTTTAATAGAACCAATTTTTTTGAGTTCGCATGGATAGCGGCCATCAATGCCTCTACCGAAATCCGGGCCATATTACAACAATAATTCAGGGTTTGACTTATTATTAGTGATGTTCAGTGATTTTAGTTTTATTTTATTTAGTGATTTTATATTCTGGCAAGAGGCTTGAATTTGAACTTGATGATGACAGGCACAGGTCCTGTCGAAATTATCGTTTGAAGGAAAAATCAAGACCTGACACACATAGCCTAAGTAAGCTTATTACATCTACCATTATCAATTCTCTTGGAAGTAACAGCTTGTTCTTAATAGTAACAAATTTTTTATAATAGCAGAAAGTTTTTGTCAAAGATAACAAATTTCTCTTAGAAGTAACAATTTTCTCCTTACGCGAACAAGTTTTTAATAAAAAATTGCAAGTTTTTTTTCTTAACACTAATAAATTTCTTATATAAAGTAACAATTTTCTGTTTACTTTAACAATTTTTCTGTTAGAACCAGCAAGTTTTTTTCCTTAAAACTAACAAATTTCCATTAGATTAACAATTTTTGTTTATGATAACAATTTGTCTGTTAGAACTAGCGAGTTTTTCTTAACACTAACAAACTTTCTTTTCGAAGTAACAACTTTTTCGTTAAGTTTAACAATATTTTACTTCATATTATCAAATTACTCTCGGAAGTAAAAGTATTTTCATAATAGTAACAAATTTTTTCTAATAGCAACAAGTTTTTACCGTTAAAGATAACAAATTTCTCGTAGAAATAACAATTATTTGTTTATTATAACAAGATTTCTATTAGAAGTAGCAAGTTTTTGTTAACACTAACTAAATTTTCTCTTCGAAGCATAAACTTTTTTTTCCGTAATACTAACAAACTTTTACCTAATATTATTAAATGTCACTTGGAAGTAATAGGTTTTTCTTAATAGTAACATTTTTTTCTAATAACAGCATATTCATCGTCAAAGATAAGATATTTCTCTTAGAAGTAACAACTTTTTGTAATGACAAAAAGTTTTCTGTTAGAAGTAGCAAGTTTTTTTAACACTAATAGCTTTTTCTTAATAGTAACAAATGTTTTCTAATAGCAGTAGGTTTTCCGTCACAGATAAGAAATGTCTCTTAGAAGTAACAATTTTTTGCTTACGCTAATAAGATTTTTGTTAAAACTAGCAAGCTTTTTAACACTAACAAATTTCTCATATAAGTAACAATTTTTCTGCTTACGCTAACAAGTTTTCTGTTAGAACTAGCAAGTTTTTTATCTTAAAAACTAACAAATTTCTCTTAGAAGTAACAATTTTTTTATGATAACAACTTTTCTTTTAGAACTAGCAAGATTTTCTTAACGTTAATTAAAGAAAACTTTCCGAAAAATAAGTTTCTCAAACAAAAGTAAAAGCCATTTTAAACTTAAGTTCAGCAGATGCAAAAACCTGTTAAAATTTAAACTCAAAACGACGAGAAATTACTATTAAAGTATAAATGAAACCCCAAAAGGAACGGAAATTTAATAAACAATCATAGGAAAAAACATACAACAAGTAATAATATAATTGAAAAAAAAATCTTTAAAGCGAGTAATGCTTAAGTTGAATATGAAAATGAAGCTAAAGACGAAAAGAACATTTTGCTATTGAAGTATAAATAAAACTTAAAACGAACGGAAATTAAATAAACAATCAATGCAAACAAACATACAATAAATATTAATGCAATTGAATAACTAAATCTTTAAAACAAGTGAAATTTACATTGAATATGCAAATCAAGCTTGAAACGAGCAAAAATCACTACAAACAAGAGTTTGGGTATTGCCTCCTTCTCTCACTGTAAAAGTCTAAAATCTACTGCGTCATTGGCACTTTACTGAAAAACAATTTTATTTTAAATATTGTCTTTTTTACTTAAAATTGGAAATAAACATTAAAATTATAGAAAAACTTAGAAATACTGATGAGCTTTCAGCAATTAATTTCCTTATACATCAAATATTCAGTTTAATCTATTAGTTCTTTCTAAAGTTTTTCAAGACAAATATAGTTTCACTACAAACAAGAGTTTTGATACTGCCCCCTTCCTTGACTGTAAATAAAAAACCAAAAGCCTACTGCGTCATTGGTGCTTCACTGAAAACCAATTATATGCATGTATTTTCTTTTCCAGTTCTTACAGTATTGAAAATAAAAATAAAATTGAGTGAAAACAAATTCTTGAACTGATGCATCTTTCAATATTTAATACCTTTATATATCAAATATTCAATTTGATGTTGTTTATACTTCCCAAGACTGTTCAAGACGCATAAAGTTTTCAGTAAAGTACCAGGACGCAGTAGGTTTATGACTTTTACAGCGAGGAGAAGGAGGTGATATCCAACTCTTGTTTGTAGTGACTTTTGTTCGCTTCAAGCTTGATTTGCATATTCAATTTAAGTTTCACTCGTTTAAAAAATATTTATTCATTTACATTAATATGTATTCTATGCTTGTCTGTTTTGATTGTTTTTAATTACTGTTCGTTTTAAGTTCCATTTATACTTCATTAGCAAAATATTGTTTTTTCTTTTAAGCTTGATTTTCATACACAATCTAAGCATTACTCGCTTTAAATCTCTTTTTACTCATATATATTATTACTTGTTGTATGTTTTTTCCTATAATTGTTTATTTAAGTTCTCTTCGTTTTGTGTTTTATTTATTCTTTAATAGTAATTTCTGGTTGTTTTGAGTTTGAATTATAACAAGTATTTGTATTTGCTGAGCTTAAGTTTGAAATGTCCTTTACTTTTCTTTGAAAAATTTGTTTTTCTGATTTTTTTAAAAATTAATTTTAGTTCGTTTTTGATTGGCAAAAAGTTTCAAGTTTTTAAAAATTCCTTATTTCAAAATCAAACTTAAAAAAACAAATTTTCATCAAAGTATCAAAAATGGTATCAAAGTAATAACATAAAGGTAAAATTAGTTTGCCCAATTGAGATGAGTCCCCTTTGAAGTTTATACGACGACCAATTCTATACGAAGCTCATCTGGAAAAAAAAAATTGGAGTGTGGGAGAATCTAGCTACCCTCTGATCACTTTTTACTCTTAAAAAGTGAATTATAACTATCAACTTCCAAACAAATGAACCCTCCATGAAGTTTTATGCGAGCATTCCTTCCATAACAACCATATATGCCCCCAGGGTATAACTTACAACGCCTACCCTCGGTCCCTGGGGGGCTGTGTTGACACCGGATTTTTTGTTATCTGAACTTTGAACTATTTATAAAAAAAAAATGTCTATCTCAAAATTTTATCTTATGCATTTAGGTGTGGAGGGGGGGGGGGGGGGCAAATTGCCCTCCAATCTCTTTTGACTTTTGAAAAGTGAATGAGAATTTTCAATTTCCAATCAAATGAACACTCTCCGAAGTTTATACAAGCATCCCTTCCATAAAAACAATATATGCCCTCAAAACATTAATTAAAATGCCTGCCTCTGGGCCATGGGGGGTTCCGTCGACACAGGAGTTTTTCTTGTCTCACCTTTGAATTATTTTTAATAAAAGGGCTATTTTAAAAATTTTATCGGATAGGCTTGCGGGAAAAAGGTATGTGTGTGAGGGGGGGGGGGGCTAGTTGCCTTTGTATACCTTTTGGCTCTTAAAAAGTGAACTAGTAACTTTCAATTTCCATAGAGCATCCCTTTCATAAGAATCATACATGCCCCCAGAAAAACACTTACAACGCTTACCCCCTGGGCCCACTGATGAAGAAGCCGTGGGGGCGGGGGAAGGGGGCTAGTTGCCCCCAGATCTCTTTTGACTATTAAAAAGTGAACTCGAACTTTCAATTTCAAATCAAATGAGCCCTCTCTGAAGTTTATGCGAGTATTCCTTTCATAAGAACCATATATGCCCCAGGGCATAAATTACAACGCCTTCCCCCGGGCCCTGGGGTTTTTTTCGACACCCGGTTTTGGTTATCTGACTTTTTGAACTATTTTTAACTTAATGGCTATCTCAAAATTTTTGTCGGATACATTCGGGATAGATTGGCGTAGGGGGGGGGGGGGCTTGTTGCCCTCCAATCTCTTATGACTCTCAAAAACTGAACTAGAACTTTCAATTTCCAATCAAGTTAGCCCTTTCTGAAGTTCCTACGAGCATTCATTCTATAAGAACTATATATTCCATCAGGGCATAACTTATAACACCTCTCTTCAGACACGGGGGGGGGGGTTTGTCGACCCTGGAGTTTTCTTTATGTGGTCTTTGAACTACGTGTTAAAAAACGGCGCTCTCAAAGTTTTTATCAGGTGGTTTTGAGAAAAAGGGTTGTGGAGGGGGGGGGGGGGGGCTATATGCCCTCCAATCTATTTTGACTCTTAAAAGTGAACTAGAACTTTCGATTTCCAATCAAATAAGCCCTCTTTGAAGTTTATACGAGCATACCTTCATAAGAACCATTTATGCCCCCAGGGCATAACTTACAACTTCTGCCCCCGGGCCCTGGGGGGTTGTGTCGAAACCGGAGTTTCTGCCATATGATCTTTGAACTATTTTCAACAAAATAGCTGTATCAAATTTTTTTACCGGACGCATTTTGGGGGAAAACGGGGTGGGGGGGGGAGGTTGGGCTGGTTACCCTCCAATATCTTGTGACACTTAAAAAGTAAACTAGAACTTCCAATTTCCAGTCAATTTGGTCCTCTCTGAAATTTATACGAGCATTCCTTCCATAAGAAACATATATACCCCCAGGGCATAACTTGTAACCCTTGCTCGGAATACCTTAGGGTGGAGTGTCATGTTCAAAGATATAATTTCTAGAACTTTTAACTACGTTGAACAAAATGGCTATCTGTGATCGGATGTTGTTAGGGGATTGGATGTGTGGTGGGCGTGGAAGGGGTTTTAGTTGCCTTCCAATCACTTCCAACTGTTAAAAGGGCACCAGCCATTTAAATTTCCAATTGAATGGGACCTTTTTGAAGTTTCTATGTCAAAGCCTTCTATAAAAACCTTATATGCCCCCAGGGTATAAATTACAGCCCTTTCTCTGAGGGCTGTGGGGGGGGGTCATCCTGAAAGACCCAATTTCCAGAATTTTTTTCAACCACATTGAACAAAATAGCTATCTCAAAATTTTGATTGGATGTGTTTGGGGAAACGGTGGGCGTGAGAGGGGGGGTTAGTTGCCCTCCAATCACTTTCAACTATTAAAAAGGGCACTAGCCCTTTGAACTTCCAATCAAACGAACCATTTTTGAAGTTTATGCGACAGAGTTTTCTATAAAAGGCTTATATGCCCACCATGGCATACTTACAACGCTTGCCCTGAAGGCTGTGGTAAGTGTCCTCCTCAAGAACATAATTTCTATTTGGTAATCATATATGTAGAACAAAATGGGTATCCCAAAATTTTATTGGAGATGTTTGGGGAAGTGGTGGGCACTAGAACTCTTGATTTCCAATCAAATGAGCCCCCTTTGAAGTTTTTAATACGATGACCCCTATCTATATGAAAAGTGCCTCTGGGGAAAAAAAATAATAATAAATAAATAATGAAACAAAGGAGCCGTATGGGGGGGATGGCCTTACTATAGGCCACGCTATAGCGTTGTCTCTGAGTAAAAACTTTCTCTTCGAAGTAAAACTTTTCCTTTAATACTAACAAATTTTACTTGATATTATTAAATTTCTCTAGGAAATAACAGGTTTTTTCTTACTAGTTAACAAATGTTTTCTAATAACTGCAAGTTTATCGTCAAAGATAGGATATTTCTCTTAGAAGTGACAATTTTTTCTATCTATGATAGCAAGTCTTCTGTTAGAAGTAGTAAGTTTTTCTTAACACAAAAAAACTAACAAATTTCTCTTCGAAGTAACAATTTTCTATTATGCTATTTTCTCTTGGAAGTAACAGTTTTTCATAATAACAAAAAAGTTTTTCTAAATAACAGCAGTTTTCTGTCAGAGATGAGATATTGTCTCTTAGAAAGTAACAATTTTTCTGTTTTATGCTAACATGTTTCCTGCTAGAAGTAGCAATTTTTTTCCTTAACACTAACAAATTTTTCTCTTCGATGTAACAACTCTTTGTTTAATGGCTAATTAACTTTTACTTAATATTTTCAAATTTCTCTTAGAGATAACAGGTTTATTCTTGGATAGTAATAATTTTTTTCTTATAGCGCAAGTTTTCCGTCAAAGATAACAAATTTCTCAATGAAGTAACCAATTTTCTGTCTATGCTAACAAATTTTCTCTTAGAAGTAACGATTTTTGGTTAATGATAACAAGTTTTCCGTTAAGAAGTAACAACTTTTTCCTTGATACTAACAACCAGTTACTTAATACTTTCAAATGTCTATTGGAAATATCAGAGGTTCTTAATAGTAACAGTTTTTCGAATAGCAAATTTTCTGTCAAGATAAAAAAATTTTCATAGAAGTAACAATTTTTTGTTTATGATAACAAGTTTTCTGTTAGAAGTAGCAAATTTTTCTTAGCGCTAATAAATTTTCTCTTCGAAGTAACAACTTTTTCCTTAATACTAACAAACTTTTACTTAATATTTTATGAAAATTTTTCTCGGAAGTAACAGGTTTTTCTCAATAGTAACACATTTTTTCTAATAACAGCAAGTTTACCGTCAAAGATAAGATATTTCTCTTAGAAGTAATAAGTTTTTTTTGCCTATGCTAATAAGTTTTCTCTTAGAAGTAAATTTTTTTATGATAGCAAGTTTTTCCTTAATACTAACAAACATTTACTTAATATTATCAAGTGTCTTAGAAGTAACTGGATGTTTTTAGTAGTAACAAATTTTTTCTAACAGCAGCAAACTTTTCCGTCAAAGGCAACACAAATTTCTCTTAGAAGTAACAATTTTTTGTTTATGATAACAAGTTCTTTGTTATAAGTAGCAACTTTTTCCTTAATACTAATGTTTTTAAAGGTATGGAAGGCATTGATGACCACACTTTTTTTTCTTTTAATTGTTAAGCTGGTTGAACAAACATGTTTTTCTCTTGCTTGGCTTGTTTTTGTCATTATGAAATACGTATCGGCGAATCTTTAACTTCTTTTAATTGTTCAGGTGGTGGGACTAAAACTTCTTTTTCTTCTAAAAAATCTATCCAGTCTTTATTTTTGATTTTCAAAAGTAAGATAGTTATTGAGGACCTAATCCATGTCAAAATCCAAAACCCAATCATCTTCGCTATCATTTTCAATTTGTTTGGTTCACATTACACCTTGGCTTATCTTCGTCATTATGAAATACGTATCGCCGAACCTTTGTTTTTTTTTTAGTTATAGCGGGTACGTGGCAGGCTTCTATAAATAGATTCTCCCTGTCAATTGTCATCTAAATGCAGACCATTTGAGCCTTTTCTTGATGTCCATGACGTCCAAATGGACCTTAAATTAGAAGTTGTGCCCTTGTAATATTAATTTTTTGTATTGGACCTTTAACTTTTCTACCTTGGCTTGTCTTTTTTCATTATGGAAGACATATCGCAAAATCTTTGTTTCTTTTAATTGTTCGGGTGGTGAGACAAAAACTTCTTTTTCTTCTAACGATTTATCTATTCCCGGCTTTTGATTTTACAAAGTATGGAAGGCATTGACGACCACCTTTTTTTCTTTCATTTGTTCAGTTGGTGGAACAAAAACTTCTTGTTTTGCCTTGGCTTGTCTTTTGTCATTATGAAAACACATATCGCCATACCTTTGTTTTTCTTTTAATTTTTTAAGTGGTGGGGACAAAAGCTTCCTTTTAATTCCAATGATTTATCCGTTCCATATTTTTGAATTTCAAAGGTATGGTATATATTGATGACCTTATCCATGTCAAAATCAAAACCCAGTCATCATCACTATCATTTTCAATTTTGACATGTTTTGATTCTCGCTGTCCAGGTTGATTTTCATTGACTCGCTGGTCTTCATTTCCTTTTGACTCCCTCACTTTTTAGCAATGGCCTTTGCTTTAGCTGCCCGTTTTCGTATTGTCGCAATTAATGGTCCAGGTTGTCAAATTTCACATCTTATCAAGCTTGATAGTTCCGTTGATGGCTCCAAAGAATCATCATTTATAGTAACTGCAATGCAAATTTTCGTTTTTTTAGGGCCTTTCAACAGACATTATGTTATAAAATAATTGTTGCGTTGGAAACTCAACTATCGCTTACATGCATGACATCATATAAGAAATACTTATATATATGATGTCATGAGAAATGCTTATATGATGATGTAATAGCATGGTGCATTACCTTATTTGCAAAAACAAAATTAAGGCTCCTAACGATTTTTCTCAGACTTTTTACCTACCTAGTATTGTTTTTTTATGCAAGACTATCCCAAAATATCAATTTTCCCGAAAAAATATAGAGCCGTTTTTGAGAAAAAATACACATATATAAACATATTATTACTATACATATAAATGTCATATCTATATATATAGATATATACTATATATATATATATGTATATATATATACAGTATATATATATATATATATATATATATATATATATATATATATATATATATTATATATATATATATATATATATATTATATATATAGATAGGATAAGGACATTTTTAATGGCAAAATTTCCTATCTAAGGAAGTTTTTACTGAGGAAGTTTTAGTTTTAGTTATCGGTTTCTCGGTCACTCCAGAAATGCCTCCTTCCGTGGAATTTAGTTCCGTAGAAATTATGTATTTTTTTTTTTGGTTTTGGATCTGCGGAGTTTTTTTGCAGGATTGATCGAATAGATGGATCTTATCCTTTTGCTAATAAGGACATTCTTAATGGCAAAATTTTCTATCTGAGGAAGTTTTTACTGAGGAGGCTTTTTTATTTATCGGTTTCTTGGTCACTCTAGAAATGGCCCCCTTCCCTGAAAATTATTTCCCAGGAAACAAAACGCGAGAAAAAAGCCCCCGGATAATCCACCGGAACATCTCCATATAAATAATCTCAGCAACGGATAGATGCATCTTATCCTTTGCTAATAAGGACATTTTTAGTAACAAAATTTCCTATCTGAGGAAGTTTTTACTGAGGAAGTTTTTAGTTTTTAGTTATCGGTTTCTCGGTCACTCCAGAAATAACCCCTTCCGTGGAAATTATTTCCGTGGAAATTATGTGGGTTTTTTGTTGGTTTTGGTTGTGGAGTTTTTTGCAGGGGTCATCGAATAGATGGATCTTAATCCTTTGCTAATAAGGACATTTTTAATGGGAAAAATTTTTCTATCGGAGGAAGTTTTTACTGGGGGAGTTTTTTTTATTTATCGATTTGTCGGTCACTCCAGAAATGCCCCCTTCCGTGAAATTATTTTTCCTAGAAAACAAAAACGCGAGGAAAAAGCCCCCCAGATAGTCCCCCGGAACATCTCCATATAAAAAGATCTCCGGCTCATTTTACTTATTTAACTGGTTTAAATTTTGTTTGCATCCAACTAATTGAAACATTGATTTTCTTATGGTATTCCAAGTTTTAAGTAACAACTAAGCCTTTTGTTTTCAAAATGCCTAATTTTTATAATTGTATTTTAGCCAGAATAAAAAAATGTATAAAAAATCTGTATGTCTTCCATCTGCTTTATCTCTTAAGATATAAAATTATTACTACTACTACTACTACTAACACTCTCATCGCAGCACCAAGCCGCCCTGAGGCCAACACCGCTACGCACGATCCTCCTCCACCCCAATCTATTCAAAGCCTCCCTTTTTACACCGCCCACGAAGGTTCCCATTTCCTTTAGTTCTTTCTTTATGAAGTCCTCCCACCCCAGACGGGGACAACCTGCTTTCCGTTTAGCCCTAGATGGTTGGCCGAAAAGAACAATCTTCGGCAGTCTGTCATCCTTCATCCGTACAACGTGCCCTGACCACCTCAACCTTTCTTTTCATTATAGCCCTAGAGAGCGGCATTGAACCACATTTTCGTATAGCCTATTGTTTGAAATACGGTCAGTCAGCCGGGTACCCAGAAACAATCCTTAAGCAATTTCTCCGGAAAACATCTAGCAAATCTTCATCCGCTTTTCGGAGCGTCCATGCTTCAGAGCCATATTTGACCACTGTCATCACTGTAGCTTCTAATATTCTAATCTTGGTTCGCAGACTTATCTTCCTATTCTTCCAGACTTTTTTTAACTGTGAAAAAAAACACCCTGAGCCTTGGCTATTCTATTTTTAACACCTTCACTGCTCCCACCATCTTTAATAATAATACTACCAAGGTAAAGTGAAGCTGCCTACCTGATCAATCTTTTCATTACCCAAAGTCACCTTTTCATCTTCACTTATTCCTAGCCTTAGTGACTTAGTCTTCCTAACATTAATTTTCAAACCAATTCTAGCACCCTGAACTCGCAAAACCTCTAAAACTTCATTCATTTTGCTCACACTTTCATCTAAGATGCTTAAATCATCAGCATAATCCAAGTCCAGGAGACTTTTTCCTCCCCATTTGATTCCGTGGTCTCCCATTGCTTTACTGTGCTCCTTAAAACAAAGTCCATCAAAATAATCAATATAAAGGGGGATTGAACACAGCCCTGCCTAACTCCTGATTTAATACAAAACCAGCTGCTAACCTCATTTCCTACCTTAACCGCAGCAGTGTTATTCTCGTACATAGCACTAATCACTTCAATGTATTTTTCTGGTATACCATACAAGGATAAAACCTTTACTAAAGCTCTTCTATCACGAGAATCGGATGCTTGATCGTAATCTATAAAACTGAGGACCAAAGGTGTTTGAAAACTCAGGCACTTCTCAATTATTAGCCTAAGAGTGAAAATTTTTGATCGACTCATCCTCTACCTTTTCTAAAACCGCACTGCTCTTCTCTTAAAACTTTGTCCTACCGCATCTCTCAGTCTAAAAAGTATCATATTACTAAGTAATTTACTACCTACAGAGACCAGACTAATGCCTCGATGATTACCACACTCACTTTTATCACCTTTCTTATAAAATGGCTTAATAAGGTTTTCCTAAAAATCGTTAGATAATTCCCCTTTTTCAAAATCATATTTCATAATCTTCACATAAATTATTTCTAACCTTTTCCTAGAGTCACCATTATTAAGAAACTCATTTACCCATCCTATCAGCACCTGGAGCCTTATTATTTTTTAATCCTTTTAGTACTGTTGCTAATTCCTCCTCACAAAAAAAAAATCTTCCTTCACATCCAAAGTATCACAAACTTTTTCATTTTCCTCTATATTTTTCCTGCAACTCTATCTCGATTAAGCAAGTTCTCAAAAATGTTCGGCCCATCTCTCTTTAGTTTTTTCCTTATCGCTAATTGCGACCCCATTCCTATCTTTAACTGGGACAAGTCCGGATTGACTGCTCCCTCTCAATTTGTTACCGTGCCAGTACAATATTTTAATATTATACCGCGTCTAGCTGCATCTTCCAGATCCTCGGCAATTTTATCCATGGCCTCCACTTCACACCTCCTAGTTCATATTTTAATGCTTTCTCCACTTTCTTTTACATTCCTTTGTTTTCATACGATCTATCACTCAGATAATTCTTGTACAAGTCCTTTCTCCTTTCTATTAAACATAAAGCTTTTTCACTAATATTCTTAGCTGCAGTTCTAGCTTTCTTCCCTAATACACCTTCAGCAACTTCACAAATTATTTTTCTAAAATATTCCAACAATCTTCCACATTATCAAATTTTAAACTCTCAAGTTTAGCATTCAACTGTTCCCTGGAAAGTTTCTCTCAAATTCTCATCCTGGAGTTAACCAACATCATAACTTCCCGAGGAGGTAGTTACCCTTCTGATATTTCAGTTTTAAATTAACACTTGACACTACTAGATGGTGATCTTTACTTTTTTAACATCAATAACAGCACTCCTATATACCCTAGTATCTTGTATTGATCCTGTCAGTCTTCGGTTTACTATAACATAATCAATAAGATTTGCTGTCTTACCATCACGTGAATACTATGTTAACTTATGAGCCTTTTATATGACCAAAGACACCGTATAGGTTATAACTAGATTGTTTATACCTACAAAATTGCAAAAGTCTGTATCCATTACTGTTTTCTTTTCCTACACCAAATTTACCTAGGCTGGGATACCATCTATCCCTATTTCTAAAACCTGGGCGTTAAAATCTCCCAGTAATAACATCATATTTCTACCCTGGGACCTTGTCTATTTGCTCCTGTAACTGTAAGTAAAATTCATCTGAGCCCCTAGTATCTCCGTCAGTTGGTTCTAAGGGGCGTATACTACTATATCTGATACCCTGAACTTTCTAGTCATAAAATGAGCAATTAGTATTCTATTATTATTACCTTCCCAGCCTAAACAAGACTTAGCAGCTTCCTTATTCATAATGTGCACTACTCCCTGTCTATGTACCCCAATCCTTCCTGCCTGAGTAAACAAATTCTATATCACCTAATATCATGCTTCCTACCCCTGGGATATGAGTTTCTGAAACTCCTAATAAATCCAGTTCGAATCGTCTGAATTCGTCAGTCAAAAATGTCGATACGATAGTCATTTTTTTAATGTCGTATCATTCCAAGTTCCAATTTTCATGTTCTTTATATCATTGAAATTATTTTCGCCTCAGGAAAAGCAATGATCCCGGATACCAGTGCAGGACGGGAATCACATATCTTCTCAAGTCTACACCGAAGTGCTTAAGCCGGCTTAGAACCGGACAGCAAGAAGTCCCTGGGACCTCCATGAATGAAGGCTTTGTGTAAATCCTGGGCCCATCTTGGTCACAACCTGGTTTCAGCACTTGGCGATGCTCTTCTATCAACAAGAGTCGAAATCCCTGCACAGACATTCTCAAGCCTATTACCTCCGACTCATTATATATTCATGCCTACAAATATTATGCTACTACTGGAGATGCAACCCATAATAGATAAATTAGCTAGGAAGAGTTTTTTCAGCCCAAAAACGCCCATCAAAGCATACCAAGCCCAAGAAGAATTGTCCATTAGTCAGAATCCCCTGCAAATTCTGTGTCGTTTACTAGGTCTATAATTTCCTCGAGGGGCGCCTCAAGTGGGAATAGAGCTGACCGCAAGGTCCTCAGTCTTGCAGGTACCCTAAAAGTTTGAGGCAACTCTTTGCAGAGGCCGTTGTCCCATAGATCTGGATCTTACGCCCTGCCACAGTTGTCCTCCTATAGAGGATCCTCCCGCGATGGTGTTCTGCATCACCCAGCAATTTAACCATTACTGAGAGAAGGTTTGCAGCTCATGGGACTTGTGGACAAACCAGTGGGTACTTTTGAGTGTACATTTGAGGGGCCTTCTTCCTCCTCCGCCTATATTTATGACCCCAGGCGAGGGGTATCCCAGATTCTATTATGGACCCCCAAGGACAAGATCTCCCATTGGTCCGTGCCTCCTATGGGGGTACCGAAACACGCAAACTACTCTATAAATATATATAACTCACTGAATATATAAGTTATATACAAAAATATAGAACTCACTGAAATATTTAACCTACTACTTATAAATATATATAAACTCACTGAATATAATAAGTTATATACAGAAATATAGAACTTACTGACATATTTAACCTACTACTTATAAATATATATAGCTCACTGAATATATAAGTTATATACAGAAATATATAACTTACTGACATATTTAACCTACTTATTATAAATATATATAACTCTCACTGAATATATAAGTTATATACAGAAATATAGAACTCACTGACATATTTAACCTACTACTTATAAATATATATAACTCACTAAGTATATAAGTTATATACAGAAATATATAACTTACTGACATATTTAACCATACTACTTATAAATATATATAACTCACTGAATATATAAGTTTATATACAGATATATATAAAAATATAAACTTACTGACATATTTAAACCTACTACTTATAAATATATATAACTCACAGAATATATAAGTTATATACAAAAATATATAACTTACTGACATATTTAACCTACTACTTTATTAATATATATAACTCACTGAATATATAAGTTATATATACAGAATTATATAACTTACTGACATATTTAACCTACTACTTATAAATATATATAACTCACTGAATATATAAGTTATATACAGAAATATATAAACTACCTGACATATTTAACCTACTACTTATAAATATATATAGCTCAATGAATATATACTGTTATATACAGAAATATAGACTCACTGACATATTTAACCTACTACTTATAAATATATATAGCTCAATGAATATTAAGTGAATATATAAGTTATATACTACAGATATATATAACTCACTGATATATTTAACCCTACTACTTGTAAATATATACAACTCACTGAATATATAAGTTATATACTATTATTATATAATTATAAGTTATATACTATAAGTTATATAACTATTAGCTGTTGAATTTTTCTGCTAAAACAAGATGCTCGGCTACTTCTGAGAAACGTTTGGTTTTAAAAGTTTCGGAATACTAATTATTATTCGTATTTTCAACTTTATATAGCAGTTCTACATCACTTTCAACTTTGGAAGTTTAATTTCCCTTGACATCTCCTGTCACAGCCTCGGGGTGTTATTTTCTAGGTTTTTTCTTTGCTAAAAGTACTTTTAAAGTGAAGTTGATTTATTCCATGCAAATGGACTTTAAAGGTAGAACTGTTGAATCTCTAGTCAGAAGTTATTCTTCCTCTCAATTTTTCTCTCTCTATAAATGGTCAATAAAAGGTCAGATTTTATTTTGTCTCAAGAAAAGACAATTCTTGCTAGAATCACATACTAAATTAAAATTAGTTCTCTTTGGATAAAACAATCTAAGTTTTTTCATTAACAGTAAAATTAAATAAATAAAAGATGTATTACACCATTCTGAAAACTAATGTCATCAATTTTATCTTTTTGTTTGTGGGGGGGGGGGAGAAATTTAATATTTTCAAAATCCACATATTACAAAATGACTGAAACCCGCAGTATTTGTTATTTTACCCAATGAAGGCAAAATTGTTGTATATGAAGCATCAATAAATCGCCTTGCGAAACTAACTTTGAAAAAAAGTATATGTCTAATTAGATGTCATAATAGTCTCTCCCAATAGCTTGAAAGATATTTTCCACACTGTAAACACAGCTTACGAAATATACAAGAATATCATTTGAATGGCTTGCCGCAATATCCTATTATTCTCATTCGATACATGTTGCTTAAAACAACAACGTAAGATTTTTTGTTCTGAGCGAACGAAAACGATTTATGGGAAAAACTAGTTTTAATTAAATGAATGCTTATAACGGAAAAGAAATGTAAGATTCCAAACGACTGGATGTACGGCAAGGTACAAACCCTTTCCTTGTCTTCCTTACAGGGGTGGATACAGGGGTTCCGGTGGGAACTGTGCCCCCCTCTCCCCAAGATTTTCCTTGTTTCCCTCATTTACTTTTTCTTGTCAATTTGGTCAATTGTTGGCGCCACTTGTCACATTACCCCCCCCCCCCACCCCTCCACAAGATTTTGCTTTATATCCGCCTTTTGGTTCTTTATATTGTAAAAAGTTTTCTTGACGGTTCTTAGTAGAATTCATTACAAAGTACCCATCTATTCAAATTTTTAGAATTAGCTATTTCAACATAATACTAGTCCAAACGACAATTTGCCTGAAGCTATTTTGAAGTTTTATACAACTGAACCTCTGTTTAACAATTTAATTTTCAGAATTACATTTAAGCCAGTATTCATATTGGCATTTGTCTCTTTGATAATCTTGTGCCTAAGTAAATACCTCAGCAATTGGTTCCGAAGCAAGCGTGTTCCGAAGTTTCGTGTACTTCTCGATAGATTTACTTCCAGTAAGTGTGCAGTAACTTGGTATCTGGTTCTTATGATATGCGTATCCGCGTGCTGTACAGTGAATAATGAATTCAGTGAATAATAGTTACATCATTAAAAAATCAGTCTCTTGTGTTGCAGCATATGGAAAGAAAAAATAACATATTGTTTGGGAATGTGAGGACTGATTCATTGTCAGATGCAAAAAATACCATTAAAAAGTGCTGAATGAGGGATTAGAAATAGAAGTGAAGAATATTCCTCCATTTTCAGTGGTACAAGAAGCGAGTAACTTCATCAAAATCAAAGTTACAGATTATAAAGACCGATATGGTATAATGAAAAATGCAAAGAAATTAAGAGGAAAAAGACTTGCAGTTTGGAAAACCAGTTTTTATTAGTGATGATGTTAGTAGAGAGGTGCGCCAAATTAGAAAGGAATTGGTGGTGAAAAGAAAATATTTGATGGAGAGAGGTGTTGAATGCTGGATACCACCCGTGGTACCGCCGGTTCTTTCTATTAAATCTGGTGGTAACGTTGAAAAGGTTGAATGGTTCAAAGCGTTTAAAAAATGTAAATAGTGGTTTTGAGCTAGTTATTTATAGTGTTTGGAAATTATTTTTTTAAGAGGTTGTATGAAATGTTATCAATTATGAAGGTTATTTAAATTTTGATTTGCTTATAAATGAATTTGTGTGCCATATTAAGCTCACTGAGTTTATTTTGAGAGTTGATATGCGTATACATATCGACCGGTTTGTTTTTTGTTTTGTTTATTTTTTGTTTCTTATGTTTACTTTATTATGATAGTTAATGCGTCCTCGGATGTTGTAAGATGTAGATGTTATTTGGGGAAAGTGTGGTTCTTTACTCCTCCTTTGACTTTCTCTTGCCCATATTTGATTTTTGATAATGGTTTTTAATTTAACCAGTAGGTTGAGGGAACTTGAAAGGAGTCCACTGGATGTGTGTGGATTGATAAATGGTGTTCTGCATCGGGACTATGATGTAAGTGAGAATGTTGGTTGTTTGGATTCCCGGTATACTTTTTTGTGTGAGATGCGTGATTGGAAGAATATGAGAGAAATGAAAGTCTGCAACATGAACTGTCAAGGGATAAACACATCATATGAGTTTCTTAATGAGCTATGTCTTAAAACAGAGCCGCATATCCTGGCCCTAACGGAAACTTGGCTTAAGGATTATAATTCTACTTTATTAGAAATAGAAGGTTATAAGATGTACGTGCAAAATAGGGTACTACACCAACGTGGTGGTTTAGCTGTATATGTAAAAAGTGGGTTTTAGTACTCAGATTAGGTCAGATTTAGCGGTTAATTATGAAATGAAATTTGAGTCTATGGTTCTTGATGTGAGTAATGCAAATAATAAGTTTATGGTTGTAGTAATTTATAGACCGCCTTCAGGTAATTGTTGAGGAGTTTATCGAACTGCTTGATGAATTTTTGGGAAAGTTTACCAAGTTCAAAAATACCATGTTTTATATGTGGGGATTTTAAATATTGATTTAAATATGGTTGATAGAAATAGTAAGGTAAGACATTTTGTTAACACAATGTTAGGTTTTGGTTTTTTATCCTGCAATTAACATATGCACACGAGTGACAAAAATTTCAGAGTCTATAATTGATAATATTTTCGTAAATATGAATTATTTATGCCCCACAGTAGTTATTAATAGTGCGTCTGACCATTTTGGTGTTGCAATATCTGTACCTGGAATATTTGGTCCAAACCCCAAGAATAAAAGTGTGCCAAAGATGCCTTATATGGATGGAAATGTGCTTTGAAGTTTAAGCGGAAGCTTAAAAGTGCAGATTTTGAGTTTCTTCGGATAGTACGGGTATTGATACCAAATTTGGTTAAATGGTATGAAAAAGTAAAAATACTATTTCAAGAGTGTTTGGAGTTTAAAGAGACAAAGCAAAGATATAAGTTGCCAATTAAACCTTGGATTACAAAAGGATTACTAGCCTCAATGAAAAAAGGCAAGTGATGTATAAAAGATGCGTGACTCAAGATTCAGCATCTGATAAAGAACAATATAAAGAATTTAATAGAAAGTTAAAAAGTCTTTTAAGAAAGGCAAAAATTGATTACTTTGCACAGAAATTTAAAGATTATGAAGGAAACCAGCTAAAACTTGGGAACTGATTAAGTCGGTAATAAGCCCAAAAAGTGAACCAATAACTCCTAGTAATTTGCCGCGGGAGTCAGATAGTGGTGTAGCCAATAACTTGTGTACCCACTTCTCAGAAGTAGGGCTAAAAATATCGACATCTGTGGAATATATAAATGGTGATGGTACATACCAGAATTTTTCTTTCCTGAAGCAAGTGATACAACCATTTATCTTCAACCAGTGAGATCGCGTGAACTTGAGGATATCTTAAAAAGTATGAAAAAATCGGCAGCTGGAATGGACTTAATAACCTTTCAAATATTTCAAAAAATTTAACCCAATTATATCTAGTCATCTGTTGTACCTTTTTAATCAATGTTTTGAATTTGGAGTGTACCCTAATTGCCTGAAAAGTGCTTTGGTTATTCCTCTGTATAAAAGGAGGTGATAAGGAAGATATGAACAACTACCGTCCGATATCTCTACTTCCAATGATTTCTCGTATTTTTGAGAAATTTGATTTATAGACGACCTGATGGATTATTTTGAAAAAAGATGTTTTTTTCACTCTAGTCAATTTTGGTTTTAGAAAAAATATGTCTACAGAGCATACTTTATTATTTTTGACAACATTTGTTAACGATTGCCTAGATTCAGGGTTAAAGGTGGGTTCAATTTTTCTAGATATTATGAAGGCTTTGACTGTGTTGATCATAAGATTTTATTGGCTAAGCTTGAAAATGCTGGAATTCGTTTTAAAAAGTCTGAACTTGATTGCTTCATTTCTTGAAAAGGAAGAATGCAAAGAGTACGGCTGGGCACAGTCCTGTCAGAAGAGATGGTAGTAAAGTGCGGTGTGCCACAGGGGTCTGTGTTGGGTCCCCTATTATTTCTTGTGTACATTAATGATTTAAATGGATGCCTCAAACAACTGTCAACTCCAAGGTACACTGATGGCCCGGGTGCGAGCAATACTTCTAAGTTTTGCTGATGATACTCAATTTACAATGGCTGCGAAAACAGAAGCGGATTTGAAAAATGGCATGAAACAAGGAATGGTGATAATCGAGAGGTGGATGCGAGTGAACAAACTGCTTGTTAATCAGAAGAAAACAACGTTCATGTTATATGGCAGAAGTGCAAATTACTATCCATGGATTGAAGAAATTGAGTTAGTAAATGGAAGTATAAACGGACAAGTACAGTAAGGTATCTTGGTGTAATTGTAGATGAATGCCTAAGTTTTAAAGATCATATTGCATTTATAAGTACTAAAATTAGCCAAAAATGTTGGAACTCTGCGGAAGCTGAAAAAATTTTTTTTCCTAAAAAGGTCATTAGAATGTTATATTTTTTCTTATTCATCCATATTTGCTGTACTGTGTTACAGTTTGGTCGTCGACGTTCACTAGCCATTTGTATCCGCTCCGTGTGTTACAAAATAAGGCTGTAAGAGTTTTGACCATGATTTGTCCCAAAATTTGGTAAGATCGAGGTATCACCAATTAAAAATTTTACCATTCTTTGGTTTGGTTAAATTTTATGTAAATTTGTTTATGTATAAATTTTTTTCTAATTTGTTACCTGCATGTTTTTCGGAACTTTATAATGAAAGGGATCATAGTTATGAAACTAGCAATGTTGAATTAGTTAGAACGCCGGTTCCAGTTACTACCAGATCTAAATTTTCTATTAGGTATATTGGTCCTGAAGTATGAACAGGCTTCCGGCGGAACTAAAAGGTAAGAAGGTTCTTGAGGAATTTCGTGCTTCTTTGCGATGTATTTGTTTTAACCAGTATTGTAGACACGGATATGGTGATTGATCTGGGAGTGAGTATATGTTTGTGAGTGTTAAAAGAGAAAAAAATTTTCCTGTGTGTTGATTGAGGTGATTGTCGGTATATGAAAGGAAGCATGATGAATCATAGAATATGAGTGTTGAATTCCTTTAAGTTCCCTGTAAAATAAAAAATGTATATCCTTAGAATGTTGATTAATTGTTTAGTAGGGGTGGGGGAGGAGAGGAGGAGTCAGAGAGTATTATTTCCCCGAGGTAGTGTATTAGTGTATAAGTAGTTGAAGTGATCCCTTTTTTTTTGGGTCATCCCAAACACGCTAATATGCGTCGGGACCTAATTTGATATTGTTGGTATTATATGCAGTTTTATTTTGTTAGCATTATATGGAGATTTGTATGTTTTTTTTTTTGTGACCCATTTGTTAATAATAAAAAAAAAAAAAAAATTATGTACTTGTAGTTTCGCCGGTTTTAATTTTTTTTGCAATTTAACCGTGCTAATGGAGTGAATGAAAACGAAATACTGAAGTTTGGAAAGGTGCTTTTTCTGGACTTGCCAAGTGCAATCAAAGCTAAAAAAAAAACCCCTCCTATATGTTGCAGCTGTATCTGGGGCTAAGCTTCCAAGAAGACAGGGGTTGAAGGCTTTGGAAAGCCATCTGAAGGATATTTTTTGTGAAATGCAAGGATATTGAAGGATATTTTTTTTCGCGAAGCATATTCTAGAAATGTGACGATGAAGACAAAGACCAGCTGACGTTTGTAATTAATTCTCACCATGTGTTTTGGAGACAAATCTGGGTTGATTGTGAAAGACCATGATCAGGATGGTTTTTCAAAATTATGAAGTCGATTGAACACCAATATCAAAAGAAGGTGAAATATTGGAAAAGAATTCGGGTAAGGAGTATCGCGGGAAATAAAAAATAATGCTCATCAGCTATGGCAAGAAGTGTCTAAACTTATCCGTTCTTCTTCGTCACCGCCCTTATACATGGTTTATACATTTTTCTTCAACTTTTGCAGCTGATCCTTCATCGTTAGAACGTAATTTCCGGGACATTCTGACGCAGCATTTTGATCGACTAAACCAATACAGTAACTGGTTTAATATTACCCGTCGTATGTTTCGAATCTTATGTTCGGCGTCTTCCTATAAGAATATCGCATGGGGCAGATAGTATTTATCCGCAACATCTGAGATATGGTACCCCTGGGCTGTTTAGTCACATAGATTTATTGTTCCAAGCAACAGTATTGCAACAGTCTGTCCCACAAGGTTTGTGTCAGGGGGCCGTTACCTGTATACATAAGAAGGGGGAAAGACCCTAAAGATTGTTCTTCGTATAGGCCCATCACTATTTGTTCAGTTTCTAGCAAAGTTACTGAAGAAGATACTTTGCCCTATAGTCATAGTGCGAGCGGGTGTGGGTGACAGTCACTTCGGTTTCCGGCCCGGGTTTTCGTTTGTTCAGAATGCACATTTAATTTTTATTTCAATTGTTGAAAAGTTTAAGAAACGAAAAACTCCGTTATTTGTCTGGGCAATAGACATATCTAAGGCGTTTGATTCTGTCCTAAATTCGCAAGCAGTCCTCTCGCTACTAAAGGCAGGAGTTGATCCCTTTGTCTATAAATGTCTGTGGCAATGGTATCAAAAATCTCAAGTAGGATTTCGGTCTGCAGGACAGCTATCTGGACATATAGAGATACGTAGAGGTGTTAAACAAGGCTCAGTTATCAGCCCTGTGATATTTAGCAATGCAGTACGTTCTGCGACAAAAAATCGATAGAAAAAATTTTGATAGAAGATAGAATTATGATGCTAGTCATCTATCTTGTGCAGATGATCTACTTTTGATAGGTGATAATTTAGAGTCTATACAGAATTCTGTTCTTTCTTCTGTACTTTGAGATATTGGGCTAGCAATTGAGTCGTCTAAGACTGAATTCGTTGTTTTTGAACGACGAAACATTACCAAATCGTGTTGTAATGTTGCGAGAAAGACAGTTGTCCAAAAGATTACGTTTGAATATCTCGGACTCCGAAGTGGGAATTCTGTTTAAAGCTATTAAAAATCTAGTTATTGTGGCGCTTAAAGAAAAACTGCAGAAAAACTTACGGTATGTTAGCATGAACTAAAGGTCAGTTGACAAAATTACGTTCGGTCATCTCTGTAACGCCATGTTTGCGCCAAATTTCTTTTCTTTACACCCTTTCTTCGAATTGCTTTAATAAAACCGGAAGTAACCAAACTCGTTCAATTTTTTTTTGGTATTACACATATTTATTGGGAATTCTCATATAGTTCAGAAACTCTTATGTTTCGCAGAGATACCATATTTTTGAGTTAAGTAAGAAAATGGATGAGTTGTCTACCCGTTTCAAAAGTCAAAACAGAACAGTCCACGACTTTTCACGGCTAGTCTTGTTCAGTAAAATCTTGGTTTTAATTTCGTTTGTTTTTCTCTCTTCCGTAGTTATCGCAGTTTAATTTTGTTTTGTAGTATTGTGTGATTTTTTTTCGTTCTTTTTTCTTCGTCGTTTTTATAAATCTCCTTCGAGAACTTACACTGTATTTGTTTAAGGGTTGAAATTAAATTATTATTGTTATAGGATGTTATCAAAACGGCTTGGCCTCCTAAAAAAAATTTTTTGACTTGTAAATTGATCTTAGAAGCACATGTGATAAACCTTGTACCCCCTCCCCAAAACCTAGAAAAAAATTGTTTTGATAATCAATACTTTGGAAACCGAAAATTAGCAAACTACCAATAATAGATGCAAAGTTCAGGTCCCTAGTTCTACAAAGTTTTGGATTCCTATATATCCTTTCCTTTTAATGCTTGTTAATCCAATGGCCGACTCAATACAAGACTTCAGGAGTCAGGTTCTTTTTCAGATCTTTCCGAACCTTGTGCGTCTCTGATTCTAAAATAATAATAATAATAATAAGTTTATTTTGCAATGGCCCTAGAGCCATTGCAATACAAAACAAAAAAGAAAATTTACTTCTAAATAATCGACATTATATACAAAGAAAAAAAAATCCAAAAAATCTACTTTTGCGCTCCATTGTACAGAACTTCTGTGCTCTAAATGTTTAGCAGTTTGAAAACATTCATCGCTCATTACATTTTACAGGCCATCTTTCATCAAATCTACACTCTCCATACACTTCATTTTGCAACTCACTCTATCTTCACACTCATACGCCACATACCAAAACTCTCATCCATACTTCCATACATCGGGCAAAGTAAGGACCATCCCTCCCATACCCCCTTTTAAATACTTCCTTCTTATCCTAAGTGGTGGACTTTTCTTCCTCAATTCGATAATATACTCCAATTCCTCCTTTTATAAATTTACCTTAACAAAGCCCCTTCACCCTATGCCTCCTTCACCGGTACCTAGAGGCACAGGGAATGAGAAAGGCTTCATTTACTGCAAAAACCTGTATCTCTTCCAAGCCTCTACTACCAAGCCTGTACAGTGATAGCTTCAAATGACCTGCCATGGCTGTGCAGCCCACATACACACTTTGTTAAAGAGGCTGTTGTTGCATCAAGTCTCTGCCATCTTCCTTCAACTGTTAAATACTTATTTTCGCTGAACTAAATAGTAAAACCTCCTCCTTGAATACAAAATTATTTACACTCACATTGTTATAAAACTGGATATACTGCAAAATTTTTTGTTCGGCTATGAGAATGGCTGTTTTACTGGTCACTGATTCTTTTCCGTCCATAGTGAACAGAACTTTATATTAGATGGTATAACAAGGCTTTATTTTATCCTTTTTATTTTCATTTGTTTTTTTACAAATGAAATTTGTAAATAGTGAACGCTTGTCAAGGAAACCAGTAACAAAGAGTAAAATGACTTCGTCCTATTAAAGATTTGAAGTCCAATGTTGCAATATAAGAAGAATAAACTTTATAATGACATTTTGGGACCTTTTTTTGTCAAACTGCATAATTTTATTTATATAAGTTAACTTATTTCATAAAATCCACCATTATAAACATTCTTGGACTGCATTTTTCCATAGAAACAGTGTTCTTCTGAGTTATTTAACTGTACTTTTCCTTTGACGAAAGTCTAGTTCTCAGCAACAGGAGCAATATACGATTATTGCGGGACTGAAATATTATTTTGATCACAACAAGGTACAGAATTAACAAGTAATTCAAATCTGAACTGCCTAAAAGAGAAAGGAATATATCAGAGTCAAATATTTTAAATGGATCAATAAAAACCAAAGTGTAATGAAGGAACTGCATTATTGTCATAGGCAGTGCATCAGCGCTGCCTAAGTAAAAAACAATGTTGGCACTACATAATTTTATTTTCTTTTTTTAGACCAGGACACTTTGTACAGAAGGAGCTATCTTAGGAACTTCAAAAAGGAATCATTCGATTGAAAATTAAAAGGACTAGTGCCCTTAGTTTTAACAGTCAAAAGTGATTGGAGGGCAAACCAGTCACCCCACGCCGATCATTTCCCCTAAACACATCCAGTGAAAATTTTGAAACAGCCATATTGTACAACATAGTTGAAAGTTCCGGAAATTATGTTTTTGAGGATGACAAACCCCACCGAGCCCTCAGGCATGGGCTGTAAGCTATACCCCAGGGGCAAATAAGGGTTTTTATAGAAAGGGTGGCCGTATAAACTTCGGAGTTGGCTCAATTGATTGATAATCAGAAGTTCTAGTACCCTTTGTAAGAGAACAGTGAACGGAAGACAGTTAATCCCCACACAAACATGTCGTAATGTCCCAAAATGTATCCAATTGAAATTTTGAGATAGCAATTCTATTCAAAATAGTTCAAAGATCATATAACAAGGCTTTTGGGGTTGAAACAAACCCCCAGAGCCTGGGAGCAAGGGTTTTAAGTTATGCCCCGGCGGTATTTAATGTTGTTATGGAGGGGAATGTCATATGAACTTTAAAGGAGTCTCATCTGGTTGAAAATTGGAAGTTATAATTCCCTTTAAGAGTTAAAAGTGATGGAGGGTAGCTAGGTCCCCCCCCCGATTACCCTTCTTTCACCAAACACACAAGTGAATAGTCCAAAGAACATATAACAGTGTTTCTAGGATTCCCACAACCCCCCAGAGCCCGGGGACAAGGGTTTTAATTTATGCTCTAGCGGTATATAAGGTTTTATGGAATGACTGGTCGCATAAACTTCAACTGGGACTTATTTGATTTAAAATCGGAAGTTTTAGTGCCCTTTTTTTAAGAGTCAAAAGTTATTTGAGAGCAATCAGTCCCCCCCCCCTTCGATGCCCATCATTTCTCCCAACACATCCAATCAAAATCTTGAGATAGCAATTTTGTTCAGTGTTGTTTAAGTGTCCAGACATTATGTCTTTGAGAATGAAAACCACCCCACAGCCCACAGGGCAACGGTTGTAAGTTATGCTCTGGGGGCATATAAGGTTCTTCTAGAAAGGGTGGTCATACATAGGCTAGTTAAGAGGTGTTTCATTGGAAAGGTAATAAGAAGTTTTAGTGCTCTTTTTAAGAGTCAAGTGATCAGAGAACAACTACTTCCCCCCCCTCCACAGGTCGTTTTTTCTCGAAATGCAGACAATGGAAATTTTGAGATAGACTTTTCATTAAAAAATAATTTAAAAAAACTTTTTCCACAAAATAAGTTTTTCGAATTAAAGTAAAGAACTCCATTAAACCAAAATGAGCAAAAAATTAAATCAAATAATCTACCAAGCGTGAAACCACCACAAATCAGCATCGATAAATAAATGAACCCAAAAAGAAAAGAAATTACAATAAATAACCTACTCAAACTCAAAACGAGCAGAAGGTAACATGAGTAGGGCTCAAAATTCCTATGGCCTTCCCAAGGCCAGAACATAATTTGCACTTTACTGAAAAAATATAAGTCTTTTTACTTTCATAACTTTAATAAATCAAATAATATTAACATTTTGATTACTAAATATCAATATATGTATGTTAAACTGACAATTCACATTCATTTGTATTTTTCAGCAAAGTGCCAATATGTTCAGGCCTTGGGAAGGCATTGGGGTTTTGAGCCCTACTCATGTTAATTTCTGCTCGTTTTGAGTTTTGACTCGGTTATTATTGTAATTTCTGCTCGTTTTGGGTTTCATTTTATCGAAGAAGTTGTCGTAGAAACTTCGAAAAGGGCTCATTCAATTGAATTTGGATTGGATTGTGCCCTTTTTAATAGTCGAAAGTGATCGGAAGGCAACTAACACCCCTTCCACACCCACCATTTGTCTGGCGACCCGGATTGTCATTAATATGAAATCCCATTTTAAGTGGCTTGAGATGGTAACACCGAGTATTTTCATAGTGGTAACAGACATTTCAGGGGGGATTGGACAGGAGAAAGAAGGGGAGTTTTAAGGAAATTAATAGTAGTAGATAGTTGACTTTAAAGGGTTGACTTTCATATCATCAGTAAGAGCTTCGGCTGATATCGATTCCAAGATGTCCATTGGGTTGCTTTTTAAATTTTTGAAACATGTCTCTAAGACAGTTAGATCATCAACGAATTTCCATTTATCCGGGAAATAACACCAAGTTGTTTATCATTGTAAGACATAAAATAGGACCTAAATTTGCCCTGGTCAAAAGGAAAAAATAATAAATAATCCATTGTGCCAACATCGTTCTTATATGCGCCCAGGGCATAAATTAAAACCCCTCGCCCTGAGGGCTGTGGGGGAGTGTCCTCCTCTCAAAAACATAATTTCTATCTGGAAATCAACTGTGCCGAACAAAATGGCTTTCTCAAAATTTTGATTGGATGTGTTTTGGGAAATGGTGGGCGTGGAAGGGGTGTTAGTTGCCTTCCTATCACTTTCCGACAACTAAAATAGGGCACTAGCCATTCCAATTTCCGATCGAATGAGCCCTTTTCCAAGTTTCTACGGCAACTCCTTCGATACGACGTGCCCTGGTATGGAAACCAAAAAAAAAAAAAATACATTGTGCCAACATTGTTCTTTACTTAGGCAGCACTATTGCGCTGCCTATGATAGTCCAAAGATTATATAGCAAGGCTTTTGGGGTTGTAATAAAACCACCAGAGCCTGGGGGCAAGGATTGTAAGTTATGCCCTTGAGGCATTTATGTTTTTTATGAAAGGGATGGTTGTATAAACTTTAGAGGTGGCTCATTTGTTTGAAAAATTGGAAGTTACAGTTCCCCTTTAAGAGTCAAAAGGGATGGAGGTCAACTAGCCCCCCCCCCCCTCACTACCCCACTTTCATGAAAAAAAACGTATCTGGTTGAAATTGTGAGACAACCAATTTAAAACAAAATAATCCAAAGAACCTATAACAATGTTTCCAAGGTTGACATGACCCCCCCCCCAGATCCTTGGGACAAGGGCTGTAAGTTATGCCCTGGGAAATATAAGGTTCTTATGGAATAGGTTGTCCAATAAACTTTAGATGGGGCTCATCTGATTTGAAATCGGAAGTTATAATGCCCCTTTTACGACTCAAAAGTGATTTGAGAGCAACCATACCCCCCCCCCCTCCCAAGAAAAACGAAGTGTTGAGACATCTGTTTTTTCAGCGTTGTTTGAATGGCTCAGTAATTATTCGTTTGGGGATGTTAAAAAAAGAACTATGTGCATTTAAAACGTCAAAAGAGCGCTGTGTCTTAAGACTTGATTTGTGTATTAAGTTGGAACATCGCATGTTGAAGGGGATATTAAAAAAAAAAAAACAAAGATGATATGTGCATACTGGAAATAATGCTACTACTTCTACTACAACTATTGCTACTACACAAGCTAAGGGTATTAAGGTGAGGATTTCAGAGAAGCAATATCACAATAACGGCTTATATTATTAAGTTAGTCCTTTCAGGGTAAGTTGTGGTCGATTTTGAACTAGCCAGAAGATACTATGTATAATTTTAATACTACTTCTACGGTTACTGTAACTAATGACACTAAGGGAAATAAGTTGAAACATTTAGGGAACGCTCAGGGGAAGTTTCAATTAAACAAAATAACTATATGCATGCCTGTATTAAAAGGGCATATAAACAATATCATAGGCTGCGCTGCTCTATCATAACTGGTTATCATTGATATTTTAAAGGAGCTAATTGGATTGGAAATTAAAAGTTCTAGTCCCGTTCTTAAGAGTCAAAAGTGATTGGAGGGCATTTGGATTTCTAATCTAGTTTCCCTGAAAATTACTATGTCTATATAAAACAATCAGAAATTAATTAAAAAACTTTTCCCATAAAATAAGTTTTTTAAAGGTAAAGTAAAGAACTCCATTAAACCAAAAATGAGCCAAATTAGAATCAAATAATCTACTAAGAGTAAAACTACCACAAATCAGCATCAATAAGTAAACGAAAACCAAAATGAATAGAAATTACAATAAATAACCGAGTCAAACTCAAAACGAGCAGAATTTACACGATTAGGGCGTACAAACCCTTACGCCTTCTCAAGGCCAGAACATAATTGGCACTTTACTGAAAAGATACAAATGAATGTGCATTGTCAGTTTAAAATTTGATGTATTAAAGTTACAAAAGTTAAAAATTTAAATTTATCATTTACTTATATACATTTTAAGCTCACTATTCGTTAGTGGTCAAATATACCTGCTTTTAAGAAGTAGGAATTTTGAATTACCAAAATTTAAAGCTCGATTTTCGAAGTCAAAATCCTTCAGCTCAGACGACAGTACTTACACTCCGTCCCGCTTTCGTCAGTAATACACACATAATCACGTGGTCTTTGTGACCATGGAAACATGGTCACAAAGTGTATAAGATTCGTATACGACCCCACTTAAGGAAGAAAGAGCGCGCTGTTTTCCTCACCCAATCCCTCTGCTAAACATGCGTAATCTCCCTCACCGAATCATTAGGTATGCAGTGCATACGATCTATCTCGGCACCCTTTGGCCAGCAGTGCATATTTGTAACTGAGTCCTTTAGTCAACAGTATCTACTATCTACCTTTGACCCCCTTTGGTCAGAAGTGCATGCGCTCTGTCTTGGACCTTCTTTGATCAACACTATATACGCTATTTGTCCATCCCCATTTTATAAACATTATAAAGGCCCGTTTCTCAACCTCTTTGGTAAGCAGTAAATCCACTCAATCGATATACTCTTTTGGTCAAGAATGAGTGAACTCCGTCTCGGCGTTCATTCCCCCAACTCTGATCTCCGTCAAAATCCCCATTTGGTCAAAAATGAGTCAACTCCCTTCCAAATTTCTTTAGTCAGCAGCGCAAAAACATATGCACTTAGGCCCGTGCCTCTCCAGTATACCCGAACCGAAATTCACAAATTTAAGTATGCAAACACAACTCCCCTCAGCTAAAGGTCTTTTGGGGACTCTTCAATCAATTTTGCGAACACTTCATTTTTGACCTTCATTGCTCAGTAGTATGTGCTCCATCTCCGAACCCTGTTAGTCAACAATGCTTTTCTTTGGCCTCTGACCACCTTTGGGTGACAGAGCATAACTTCTGTCTATAATCCGTTGGGTTATAGGGGTTTTTCTTTGGAGTATTCCCCGCTACTTAGGATCTCTTGCACTCTATCTACAAGTCTCTTTGGAAAACAGCGTGAATATTCCATCAATGCGCCCCGTGTTTAAAACAGTGTGATTTCCCTGTATCTGGGTCTTTAGTGAATATATATACATACTCCATCTTTCACCCCCCTAGAGACAATGGTGCTTATACTTTGTTTTGCCCCCCTTGGTCAACAATGCGTACATAAGCTCCGTATCCTGTTCATTTAGTATACAGTGAATTTGCTTTTCCTTTAAGCCCTTTTAAACAGTGCTCATGACCTATCTCAAACCACATTTGGATAGTACTGCATATGCTCTGTCTGAAATTCACTTTGGGCACTCATGCCTACATTACATTGCTAGCGCCCCATTTGGCCAACCGTGTAAACACTCGACTTTCGACCTCTTTTGGCTGAAAGTGAGACGAAAACTGTCTCAGATCCCTTTTATTTAGGATTGAAATACGAACTCCAAAATTAAAACGAGTAAAATGTGTATTTTCCAAACAGTTCTCGATTTACGTCAAAGTTGGTATTTAAGTACGAGATTAGGACTTGAAAACTAGGATTTATCCTATGTACAATAAAAGAGAATTATCCTACATATGATTGCCCATTAAATCATTATGGCTATCTGAATTTCTCCTTATAATGCTTATTCCTATATTCACTTTGTCATATTCATACTAAGTGTCAAAATATTCCAGTAAAGACTTACCACTGTTTTTTGGCATTAACTGCGGAGAGAATTCTTTGCTGACCTAGGAGGTGCCTCATAAATTCTCATGTTGGAAGTTTTCTTATAAACATTTTCAATTACTGCTGAGCAATCCAAGTCCATTCTTCCATCCTTGAAATGACTTTTCAAAATGACAAATTGAAGAGGGCAGTTCATTATTTTCAAACCCTTCAATGGAGGGCTCATTTTCGCATTCCAGTAGTATAAGTGCTTGGGGCCTAGAAATAATCAAATGTAGTTTCAAATACAGTAGAATAATTGAATATAGCCCACTTAATTGGGAAAACAAAAATAAAGAGGCTAAAAAGTCTAATAAGGGATAATAGATAAATCGGAAAATAAAGTTTGAACTAGGATTTCATAAAGTTCAATAGCAAAATTAAGCGACTTGACTAGAAACTTAAAGGTTTTGATGACATAATAACAATCAAATCCTGGGGAAAGTTAGCGCAATCATCAATAACAGTGATATTGTAAACTTAATGGCAAAACATAATACAGTGACGCATAAACTTATAAAAAAGTTTTTTGGGAGGAAAATCGTTGGTGGGGAATCTTTCTCGGGGTGAGGGAGGGTATTTTTTTTTATGTGAAATTCTCCGTAGAATTACTATTCCAGGAGAGGGGGGATAGATTTCTCCGAAATTTATCAATCGAATTTTCCACGGGATGAAGTTTCCATAAGGGAGGGGCATTTCCGTCATGATTTGAAAAACTGTCAGAAATTAAATAAAAAACAAGATTTTTAAAATTTCAACAAGGAGAATTTTTCAGGCAGAATTGGTCCAGGAGAAAATTTCTAGAGGGAATTTTCAGTGAGAAGGGAATTGCCCGGGGAAATTTTACAAGGAGGAATTTTCCTTGGGGAAATTTATGTGGGGTAAAATTTTTGGGGAAAATTTTCCGAGGGATGAAATGTCTACCTAGGGAAAGATTTCCCGGCAAACTTTTGAAAAAATAATTGGATATAAAAAAAGTTCGCCTTTTTATGGAGCAACAATAAAACTTAAAACTAACAGAAATTATTCCAGATATGAGAGAGCTATGCATCCTTGTTTCTCCGCTCATTGGTGACAGTTTCTTAGCTGCTTTAAAAAGATTTTAATTCCAGTTCAATGGTCATTGTTTTTCAGCAGTAGTTCTTAAGGAATTGGAAAAAAAATGATCTTTAGCGTAATGAGCGATGGATTGAGGAAAGGGCAGCCTGACCGTTTTAAGTTCTAACGTTGGTAATAACTTTCTGCAGAAAAAACTTGTGTATTTTATCTAACAAAGATCAAAGGTATCTCCTTTTTATGTTTCTAAAATGAATTATCATTCAATTTTTTTTTGTGTGTAAGAAAATATTCTAATCTTTGACAAAGGAGATCACCCCAAAAAAGAATAATTCTGAATAACAATTATATTATCAAGTCCATCATGTCTCAGAACTCTAAAGGCGGAAGGTTCTAAGTCTCAATCAGAAGCAAACGCTATAGCGTTGCCTACAGTAAAAGCCATACGAAACCAAAGTTTTATTATTATTAATTAAAAAACCTTTTTTCACAAAATAAGTTTTTCAAAGAAAAGTAAAGAGCTCCATTAAACAAAAAATGAGCAAAAATAAAATCAAATAATCTACCAAGCGTGAAACTACCTTAAATCAGCATCTATAAATAAATGAAACCCAAAACGAACAGAAATTACAATAAATAACCGAGTCAAACTCAAAACGAGCGGAAATTAACATAAGTTGGGCTCAAAACCCCTATGCCTTCCCAAGGCCAGAACATAATTTGCACTTTACTGAAAAAAATATAAATGTTTTTACTTTATAACTTTAATAAATCAAATAATATTAAGATTTTGATTACTAAATATCAGTATATGTATATTAAACTGACAATGCACATTCATTTACTTTTTACGTTCTTTACTTTTCTTTGAAAAATTTATTTTGTGGAAAAAGTTTTTTTAATTAATAATAATAAAACCATTGGAGTAACCCTTGTCCTGAGGGCTGTGAGGGAGTTGTCATCCTCAAAGACCTGATTCCAAGAACTTAAAGCTGCGTTGAACAAAATGGCTATCTCAAAATTTTGATTGGATGTGTTTGGGAAAAGGAGAGCGTGAGAGGGGGGTTAGTTACCGTCCAATCACTTTAAACTATTAAAAAGGGCACTAGCTCTTTGAATTTCCACTCGAATGAGCCTTTTTTGAAGTTTCTACGACAAAATCTTTTATAAAACCTTATATGCCCCCCGGGCATAAGTAGACTAGAACATTATACTTCTAAGAGTCCTATGTACCAAAACAGGTTTTTCTGGTAGGTAAACATTTCTACATGGCATTACACTCTTTCAAAGAGGAACGAGTATAACTTGATTGGTGATGGGGATTTGAATAAAAGGAATAGTTTTCTTTACAATTCATATTAGTAAGAGAATTGAATTCAAAGAGACTAGTTTATTTGCGAGGATATTAGTAGAGGAAAAAATGAGTGTTGCATTTACACTATTGGAGATTAATGATGGAACCGACAGCAGCAGCAGCAACGATGCACGAGTACCTAATGTGGCTGTGGAAATAACTGCTGGTTGTAGACTATGTCTTGAATGGGATAGTATGTATGCTAGATACGTGATATCATTAAGCAAATTTAAGCAGGAGGAGCAGCTATGTTTTGCTGGAAAAGTGAATATTCTCCATATAAATAAACTTAGGTCAGCATTAGAAGTCCTATCGAAATATATTGATGATAACAAAATGCATCAGTGAATATTATTATTGTAATTATGTTCAATAAAATTGTTTCTAAATCAATGGTATTTTTTTTTTCTTTCTATAGTAGACTAGCGTATATTTTTTAGAGTAGAAAAAAGAACATCTGGTTAGTCTGAAGTTGTTGTGAGAGAGTTAGGACTCCAAAAAAAAAAAAAAATGGATGAATTCGAGAAAGATCGAATCATGAGGAATCTAGTTCTTATGGAAAAAACGTTTAGTTCTAGACGATGATTTTCTAGAGTTGTCTATTCAAAGGAAGATATTTTCTCGGGGAATGCTTGTGCGATATAATGAAAACTGATTCTCCATCATTAGACTATTGCATGAAGCTTCTACATTGTGGTCCAAATGCATTTACACAATTTATTGATATATTGATCACGACATGGCAAAATGATATTGTGGATATGCTTTTAAACATTAGTTTAGAAATTTAGGACTTTTTTTCATAAGAAAGATGGTGCTCAAGGATGATTTACTCCTCTCTCTCTATCTCAGACAATTTTTGATGTTGCTAGCTCAGTTTCATTGTGGTAGTGAGAGCGTCAACACATGACAAAATGTTCCATACATGTCCGTTATGTATGTACTCACTGGGCAGCTGGTCATCATGTGAGAATTGCACAATGATTGATGAGTATGATGAAAAGTGTAGATTATGCAACCCATGTAAATTGCATAGAGGATACGATGTACAAATTAAGGTTGTATTTCCTGCCTTGAAGAGGTGTGTGACTCTCATCCTAGAGGTTACCTATGCTCCAATTGTCATTATGAAAAATGTAAGCAGTGGGAGAGTACATATCCCGGTATGATTGGAAAGAATCCTAACCGTGATTTTAGTTTATTGCTGCGAGATTGGTATCGTCGTGGTTTTAGATTGTTCTGGAGGAGGAACCAGGTCAACGATTCAACTGCTGGAACAACAAGAGAATATGGTTTCTACGTCATTGTTGTGAAGACAATGGGTGTTTTGATTATAAACCCACTGATTTTTATTTGGCTGTGACGGAATGTGATTCGACACTTGAGGACACAGTTTATGAAATTGCTTCAAATACGCAAATTGAAACATGTGAATTCTATAGAATGAATGAGAATGGTATCATTGACTATACAAAGAGATATGACAAGAGTGAAGTCACTCTCTACTGTAGAAAATGTGACCCTGACATTGCAGTACATCAGGATCACTACACTTTTTACTGTGAATTCAGATAATCTACCTGCACTAGTTGTTGTCGACAAATACCTAGTAGTGGATGAAATCTAAAGAGTAGAAAAGTCGTTTTATCATGTATATAAAATTTTTTTTATTAAAACAATAAACAATTCACATACATCTTTAGAACATTTTATTCTTAGGGCACTAAAATCAATATTAAATACACTTGTAAGTATATTCTCCACTAGAAAGTCGTTCAATCGAGGCAAGTCAACGTAGATGTTGAGAAACTGCTTGTAGGTGTAGCCACGACATCTGAACATGAAAAAGAGTAGTGCATGAAAGCCACATGTCTTAGTCGTTAAATCCTGTACTCTTCGTTGATTTTGAATAATGGTTTTCCCACTGCTTTCAATAAATTTGCTGATGTATGGAGCATAGAATTTATATGATAAGCCAAGAGGATCAAAAAATTCAATATTCTTCGCTGTTTGAAAGATGCATAGCCAATGACCAGTCTTCAAATGTCGCTGGACTGCTATTAACAATGATTAGGGTATTGTTAACACTTGGAATTTTTTCAATGAAGTCCGAAGGTATGCAATAGGACTTGTACTAGGACATGTATGGATCCATACTAAATACATTGATTATTTGGTTTGTGTTCATGGTGCAAGGTCTAGTAGAACACTGCCGTCGGGTGTGATTTCCCAATAGGTTTCAAATAGACTCAATGATATTAGCGTGATATCCTCAGTCAGAGCATTGGCAAATGTACACTCTAAACGTACATTCCCTGTTCGTGCTATACTCATATCTTGTGTGCCTGACAAGTCCAAAACAATAGCCCCATGATTTTTTGAAAACATTGAATCGGTTATTCCATTTTCAAATAGTTGAGAGTCATGATCTAGGGATTGCATGGTCAACTCGTACAGAGTTCTATAGGATTTTTTGTCAAATGATAGAGTATACAGTGGAATACCATTCACTTTGCACACAAGGCTAGATAGACCGAAAAATTAAAATCATGGGGGGATTCAGTCCAGGATCCAACGGCACTGCCACTCTTCACAAAGGCCAAAGCCAATTTTGATGGGATTTCTCCATTGATAAATGATGAATCGCTATAGCTACGAGAACCGGTGGCAATGTGACGTTGATTGGTGATTGTATGGGGGACAAGAAGTTTAATGTTGTTGCCATTGGCTCTTAGCTTTCCACTGCCAATGCAACAGAGCTCATAACTTGTTGTTTTCGGACGTGGAGAATTGCCGATGTGATAATGACATTTGCATCAGGTGCTGCAGGAAGTGTTTTTCTCAAAATGAAATTCGATGGTGCCATCTGTAACTTTATGTCAATCTTGACATTGGGGGGTAGCCATTGGGATATATTGAATATCTCATGATTTAATTTTCCAACCAGATGATACTCCTGGGTCACTGCAGTAGTCAACTCACCGTCTGTATCAACACCTGTTCGATATTCATAGCCCAATGATTGCCCTCTCATCTCTTTGTACGCCTTGGCGTCATCATCATAAATTGTATTTAGCTTGCATAGTTTGATAAATTATTGCTAGTGCTCACCAATGTTCCATTATTAAATACATTAATTTGCTTGAATAGGTTGTGTAGAATACAGTTTTCATAGGAGAGACCATCGCCGGCATTTGGAGTTGTATTATCTGACTTTTTCTTCACCACAACATTTAAATCAATAAATGTTGATGATAAATCAATGAAATAGTCTTCATTGGAAAATATTTGAAAGTGTATATTCTCCGAGAGGGGTTGTTGGGGTGAAATTGTTCATAGTAGCCATACTTGACACTGACATCAACATTTTCAGCATTGAATAGATTCAATGAGGAGCTGATTGATGGATATGATTCCTTGTGGGGGAGATAAGTCATCTTAAGAGAAGAAATCCTTCTTTGATCTAACAATCTTTTTCTTTTTCTTCTTATTGGCCTTCGTTGTTTTATTTCTCAAAGTCCTTGTTGATGTCCTTTGCTTCCTGCCTGGGTGAAGACTGATGAGTGAATGACGCGAACGCATCCTTTTCAATCCCTCCCCATTTTGTCGAGATTTTAATTGCTCACCAACGGCTCTTGCTGAAGATCTAATATTTTCCTTAACACTCTCCTTGAAATTCTTGCCCGACCCATAGTCCCTGTAGTGTGGAGGCAGCAAAATTTGATGCAGCAGGTACAAGATATTTTCTGGCAAGGGGTAGTGCAGAACAAAATAGCCTAGCAAACCAGCTGCCAAGACCATAGCCAGACATTGTAGTACGACCCTTGTAGTAGTCCAAACCATTGCCTATTTGACGTGGACTCAAAGCACCAACATAACAATCGATATCGGGACAGACAAATGGAATTCTTCTATTTTTCATTTTAGGTGATTGTACAGTCGTCGTTGACAATGGGGGTCGAAAATGACATGTAATCACTGCTAAGCCTTTTGTTATTGCTAGAGGATCACCCAATTCACTTCTTAGTGTTAACTGGCAGAGTTCCAAATACGAAGTGTTTTACAGGAACATACTGAAGATGCTTTATATTATAGTGATGAACAAGTTCATAAGTTGTTTTTCGTTCAAGAACACGTAGGAGGGGAACATTTGAATTACCGACTCTCGACGTTTCCACAAAGGATGCATAGAGAAATATGCAAGAGTCTGAGGCGAAACCAGGTGGATAAATCGGCAAAAAAACTTGATCCATCCCGTAAATGGTGCCAGCATTTTTCCGCATGGATCATATTCTGTTTAAAGCCAAGAACATCTCTCAGATTATCATTGAGAATAATTGTTTCAGTGTCAACAGGTGAGCTAATGTAAATCCTATCATGTTCCAATGAATAATTAAATGGAATATACCATTCCTACGATATGAGATTTTTCTATTGATTGTACGACACAAATCTCCCATATTATCATATTCAATATATTTCAATTTGACATGTGGATAGTCACTAGGTTTAAGTGCTTCAACCCATTCATAGTCGACATAGCTCAATCCATTCATAGTCCAATCGATTGGTATAAGTTTTATTTCATATTTACGATCCTTTCTCAGGATGTCATAGGTATTTTTGAGAATACAGTCGACAAGAGCCACTTCATACGCACCGTCAAATTTGATGGCAGGGGAGAGTTTTGTCCAAAAATCACTTGTCGTATTCAAGTCATTGTAGAGAGGATCGGAAACGTTGGACATGAAAGTTACATAGAAATCATTGGGCATTGTCAATATCTTCAACACCGATCCAAGAATCAAAATCAGAGTTGTATCCTAGCCACCGAACAAGTAATTGTTTCTTACCGCCGCGAGTACGTGTCTTTAATATCTTTTCAATTGGTAGATTTAGATTTCACTAGCATTTTTAACTTTTGCAGTTCATAGTCATAAAAGCCGCCGAGAATCTCTTCATCTTTGGTATCACGCAAGCGATAAGTTATAATAATAATAATAATAATTTATTACAAACCCGCTTATAAAAAAAGAAGCATGAAAAAGCGGAGCAAACAAAAGAAAAGAGAAAATAAAGACGAAAACAAATCAAACCGAACATAATAATCTACTAAATACAAACAAAATCACAACTTCAACTATCAAGCAAGAAGTCGCTGGGAAATCAAATAATAGTGCCCTGTGTTTCACGAGAGCTTGTTTTTCAAAATTCGGCATGAACTCAACAGGATCAGGTATATGATACTTTTCTAGCAGACCAGTGTTACGGAGGTAAAGTGGCAGACCCAAGCAGAAACTTTAAATATTTGCAAAAGCCTGAACGGATTCGCATCATATCCGAATTCGATAGCCAATGCCAAACGGGTGAGATGTAGTGAGCAAAGGGAAGAGCGACGGCACGATACAACCTAGCAAGGATATGCTTATTAAACTTAAACTTCAGAGCTGGCAAGTTTAGCATACCCAGACCGAAAACCGACAGAACCTGGTCAACAAAAAGAGCACGCGCGAGCTTCTATGTCCGCTTCCCTATGTGATACCTAGGTACTTCAACTAGCGGCTTGGAAGTACTACTTGCCCTGCAACGGTAACACGGGTAGCCTCGCGCAACGGGAAACTTCAGACGG
>JAPEVW010000927.1:0-33000 GCA_027921565.1 Artemia sinica
GCTCAAGATTCTCCAGCTTGGCTTTTTTTTTAGAAAGAGCGAGTATGGTACCTTACCTTCTTAAAAAATTATTCTCAGGGCTCTTTTTTGAATGGGTTCAATTTTTTCTGATTCATCACGAGAGATGCCAGGATGCCAAACTGGACAAGCATATTCAAGATGTGGGCGGACAAAGGAAGTATAGATTCTTAAGGAATGGGATGGGGGGACAATAAGTTTATTCAATAGCTTAAGGAGAGACATGGACGCATTAGCTTTATGGGCAATATCTTTAACGTGGATATCCCACTTTAAATTAGAGGAAATTGTAACACCAAGTAATTTGAAGGAAGAAACATAAATATTTGGAGGGATAGAGTTGAGGAAAAGGGGTGAGGTTTTAAGGAAACATATTGGCATTATCATAGATTTAGAGGGGTTTACTCTCATATCTAAGTCTGCAGCGTCATTTGCAATATCATTGAAAATGCTCATAGGGTTGCTTACTAAGTTTCTGTAGCAGGTTTCAACAAGCGTTAGGTCATCCATAAATTTCAATCTGTCGGGATATTCCTTAGCGAGACTATTTATCATAACAGAAAACAGGAGGGTGCTAGACGTTTGTGTACCATGCTCTGTTTCCTAATCATGGTGCATGAAGCATTTTTCTGTTTTCAAAAAGATTTCAGAGTTTCGTTTAATATGGCAGTAATTCAAAATGAATTGTACTACGTCAAGCAGGATTATGATTTCCATCTCTACCCTCAAAAAGTTGCTGGAGTTTTGTTCAATATAGCGGTAATTCAAAATTGAATCGTCATTAAGTCAAGTGAGATTATGATTTCAAACTCACTTGACTTAATAACAATTTAATTATGAGGCCGGTGAAGGTTACATTACCCAGCTATTTGGAAACTAGGACTCTTCTATTTTACAACATCCGTTTTGCTAATATTATGCTACCCCTCTACAGATACTGAAATCCTCTGACAGCTTCTTTGGTAAAAGAGTTCAGAACCTCGAACTTAGTATGCTAAGCCTATCAATGAGAGGGTCTCAGTATGTATAGATGGTGTGTTGTTAAAAGTGGGGTTCCATTACACTGTTTGTGTGGACACCTTCTTTTTTCTTTTTTTTTTAGTTTGTGATTTCTTATACCGACGGATTTTGAGTATTTTCATTTCCAGATGGAGAAAGGTGAACATTTAAGTGAGAACTTGGAAACACCAGAACGCTCCAGCCAAATCTCAGCTTTGGTCACTAATTCGTCCCTGAAAATAATTCCAGTCTTTCAGGACCAGAACCCTGAAAATAAATTAAGGACTGCAGAATACTCCAGCAGAGTGGCAGAATGGGTTGCAAACTCTCCATTGAAAACATTTCCAGTTCTGGAACAATATGAACATTCTGTACCCCTCGTGCTTTTAATCAGATTTGAACGTGACAGAGCCATCCCTCAACCGGTAGAGGTCAGGGAAGAAGAAAGTGAGAGTGAGGTTACAGCAGATGAATCTTTGGTCTTTGCTGAGCTTGCACCCCTTCTTCCATATAGCAGATTACAGAGCGCTTCACTTGCAGAAGTTTGTGTTAATCTTTTGCTGCCAGAGCAAACCGATGAAGCTTTTAATGAAGCAGAGTTAGTAAATACTGAACTGAGTAGACAGTCCGTTTTATATACTGATTTGAATTCAAGAAATGAACAGGAATATCAAATGAATCAAGACAAAAGTGTTGCTGGAGAATCTCTTCTGGCTGAATCAGCGGATATATGTGGTGCTATTTACTCACTAAATATACCTGCCCACGAAAGTGGAAACGCATCAGTCCACGACAGAAGTCTAGGAGATATTCCAGAATGCAGTTTGAACGCGGAAACAGAAAGCTCAGTGATAAATAGTATTGCATCATCTAGAAAAAGCAGGAAGAAAGACATATCAAAGCCAGGGGAAAACCGAATAAAAAATTATTATGCTAGATGCCAAGGGAAGGAATACGAGGGAAGAAAAGTACAGAATAGGAAAAATTGTGAGTGGAAAGCTACTAAAGATTTAAAGCCTGAACGAAAAATTGGCCCTAAATGCAAACATTGTAATGTCGATGCTAAGAAGGTCAGAGTTTTCGAATGTTCAATCATTCCTGAAAGTGAGAGACAGAGTTTGTTTGGTAGCTTTTGGAAAAAAATGTCCTGGGAACAAAAGAAGGTCTACATAGCTACACTCGTCACTTACGACGATTGTGAGAAATTCAAGCAGGCTGATCTTGGCCCTTCTAGGAGAAAAGGAACCCTGAAATACAATTTGAAAACCTTAGAAGGGATGCTAAGAGTTTGCAAGCAAATGTTTTTGAGTACGTTTGGCATTGGCGAATGGCAAGTGAAGAACTGGTCTGAACAGGCAGCGAAGGACGGCATCCATCCATCACAAGATCCAAACCACCCAGAAACCTCAATTCGAATTTCCCACAAGATCCAAACCACCCAGAAACCTCAATTCGAAAAACAGGTAAATCATACTTTTTTCATGGACTACACAGGATTGAAGTACTACCCTGATTGTAGACCTGGATGTAAAAAGAGGGACCCGACTATCACCATGACCGTTGCTTATAAATACAGTCCCGACAGATCTGTTTATTACAAGCTCAGACACACGGACGAATGGATAATTCTGCCAAAACGGGTTTTGAAAGAACCGAAACTTCGAATACGTCCACTTCACGAAGGAAACCTTAGCCTTGATGCATGTAAGTTAAGCGATCTCATGGGGTTGCTGGATGTGTTGCCAAGAGATACTCATGCTTTCTACAGAAGTATCAAAGTTAAGTGATGCATTCTGATTGTAAACCATTTTTGTTTTCTTAGCATAGCAGAATGATTTTGTTTTAAATAAAAATAGCTGATTTTAAATCTATTGCCTATAGCCTACAATGTTGTTATAGCCGACACACCTCGTAAACAGTTTTTTAACCCTTAAGAACTTGAGCACACCTCGTAAAAATTTCTCTTTACCACGTTGAACTTGTGCACACCACGTATATTTTGCACTTTCGAAGAAAGTCGGTTATCACACCTCGTATAAACCAAATAGGAGCCGCGCACACCTCGTATGAGCTGTTCTACCACTTCAAATTGCTTATTCTAATTAAAATTAATATCTACATATAAAGAATTTTTTTCTTAGTCATGTGGATTTTTTGGTATTTTTGTCTTATAAATCGTACCAACAAATTAGTTTTTATCATCTCCTGAACAATTTGATTTCCATCATACGAGGTGTGCACGCAGCAGCCGCGATATTTATTTATTTTTTCATTTATTACCCGTCAAAAAAAGGTACAAAAGACGGAGTATCACTAAAAAAGAAAAAAAACACACAAAAAACAAATTACAACACATTACACATAATCGAACAAATTACAAAGACCAGAAACAAAAACTCAATTATACATTGCACTGCAGGTACGTAAGAAATTTTACTTCTTAAACTCCCAAGTACTGAAGAAACATAAACAATATGATTGATAAATTCAATTCAACTAACCTAACCTACAGCAAAAATACTTGATAATTTCAATTCAAAATCAACGGACTCAATCAACTAGTCTAAATATGACAAGAGACGGTAAAAAGACTAAATATGACAAGAGATGTGCAAATAAAACTAAATGGACAGCGATTTACTGCCTTAGCAAACGGTACCAAGGGCGGGAAGAAACTTTCTCGATGTACCGTTTAATTTGTTCAATTATAGCTGCCGTTGGGTCCACAATTTTAAAATTTTTAACAAGGTGCGAATTTCTTGTCCACGGCGGGAGCCGCAACAAGAACTTCGCATACTTAAAAAACGCGGATCTGAGCTTTCTTTTCTCTGGCGCAGGAAAAATTCTCCAAAACGGGCTTATATACAGGAAATGGGGAAGGGATACTGCGTTATAAAGTTGAGCCAGAATTAAACGGTTGAAACTGATTTTAGATGAGACTACTCTACTGTAAGCAAAAGCCAGGCGTTTACGGAGATGATCAATAAGAAGGGAGCGGGTAGTTTTTAGATCCTTTCCAATTGGTAAACCAAGGTAAATAATTTTCGAGACAGGGGCTACAGACAGTTCTCCCAGCCTCAGAGACGAGACCTCTTCTTGGCGCCAGTTGAACAGAAGAATATCCGACTTCTGCGGGTTAAATTCAAGGCCAATGCGACTGTAATTTGATTGTAGTGTGGACAAGGTGGTCTCTGTACCTGCGACTGTGTGGCTGGGGTTCAGAATGTCATCGGCGTAGGTTATCATTGTAACGTCTATGCCACGAGCTATGCATGTTGTCTCGATAGTAGACTGTGGTTCAATAATACAATTATTAAAGGCACAAGGAGATGTGACTGATCCTTGTCGAGCACCCCTTTTTACTGGGACTACAGGATTCCCTTGGTAGGACAGCATCACGTCTGGTGTATATTCAGTGAGGGATCGACCATGGCCAGGAAGTAGGAGTTCAGCCTGTAGGTGGTCGTACATGTCTCTAATGGGTAGTAGGATGTCCTTCTGTACACCTCTCTTTCCCATATCCAGAATGAGTTGGTCATGGAGAAGTGAGTCGTAGGCACGGCAGACGTCATGTAGACCTATAACAATGGACTCCTTTGATTCATCAGCGTCAATCAAGACTGAAGCCAAAGCAGAAATGGCGTGGCCGCAACCAAGACCCCTCTGGAACCCAAACTGGGAAGGGGGAGTCCAGCATTTTTCCTGGATTTCATCAATGACCAAAAGTTCGAAGATTTTGCAAAGCGTTGGTGCTACTGTGATCGGTCTGAACGAAGCACATTCCGAAGTACTTTTTCCTTTCTTCGGGACTGGCCTAAGTGACCCAGTACTGAATGCCGATGGTACGAGTCCAGTAGTGAAGATCATCTGGAATAGAAGAGTTAGGTGTCCCATAAAAGTTGGGCTGAAATGGCTAAGGTGAAGGGCGGATACACGGTCAATGCCAGCCGACTTCTTCTTTTTCAACCGTCGGACCGCGGATGCAACCTGTGATTAGGTAACTATGAAATCTGTATCTGGAATTGATGAGAGGAGGGATGAAAGCTTTTCTTGAACAGAAATGTAAAGATCCTGTTTTGGGGCTGAAAACTCATCAAGGTAATAGTTTATCCATGTTAAAGATGGGATATCTGACTCGGGACCCGCTGACTCCTTCTTATCAAACATTTTCCATAACAGATAAGGATTTTTAATTAATTTTTCAGAAAGCTGAGATTTCAACTGCACACGGTGACGAGCAAGTTCCTTCCCAAACCTACACTTAGATGCAAATCTAATCTCTTTAACTACTCCTGAGTGGGGTCTACTACATTCTTTCCATATCCCGTACCAGAAGGTAGCTCGGTCGCATGGTAATTGTAACAAAGGGTTAGAAGACCGTCCCTTTTCTTGAATTTTTTGTCTGGCACGAGACTTGGGTACTCCCTGAGATTTGGCAAACAGAAGAGCATGGGTCAGTTCGGCGTAATAAATATTAAGACGTAGCCGCGCATCTCTTGCATCACGATGAGATACTTTCATAAGTAGATCAGGCGGTACGTGAATTTTTGACAGAACAAGATCACAAGAATCTTGAAACTTTTCTTTATCAATTTTACGCCAAACCGGAACCTCATGCCACCTCTGAGTGAATATCAACGAATTATTCGCAGCGGAAAACGAGGTAGGCCTACTGATAATACACTGAACTGGGAAATGATCCGAAGTGAAACTATTCGGAAGGACAAGAACCTCACGTACTGGCAAAGAACTAGAGCTAACAATATGGTCTAGATTGGACGTAGAACCAGATTGGTGGATATACGAAAAGTTCTGGTTCTTCCGGTGAATAGTAAAACGGTTCTCAAGTATCCCTATTAGAATGCAACAACGACTATTTTGGGCACTAATATCAACTTCTTAATTACAGTTAAAGTTACCCACTATTATGCACTCAAGGGACTCGCGTTCGGCTTTTTAAGGCAGCGGGCTAGTTTGGCAGCACTTATAGCAAAAGCATTATCAGATTTGTCGTCCGGTAATCAGTTGCAAGGTACACATTTATAACTAGCAGGTTATCTAGTCTTGTTGCAAGAAAATTGTCACTGTTCTCGTATACCTCGCACGCGAGACCATTGCTAACCAACGTGGCAATACCGCCAGACGGACGGCCCCACGGAGATGAACGTTTTTCAGGCACGGAGAACACAGAGTAGGACGGCCAGAGATTTAGTAGGTTTAGGCCAGCTTCTGTGATGAAATGTTCTTGCAGGCATATCACATTATGTTTATTCACAAACTGGTCAACCACAAGAGACCGCTCGGAAAAATTTGCGTTTATATTCCAAGAAATTAGTGAAATGTTAGAGATTTCATTATTCATCATGTTAATGAGTTGCCTTTTGCTGGTTTTTCGGACGCTTTACGCTATAGCAGGTATGACCCGCTTTCTTGCAGGAAACGCAAAACATAGCACGAGTACACTTTTCTGCATCGTTCTTTTTGGAGACTTGGTCAGACGCGCCAAATCTGGAGCAGACAGGGCTATTGGAGCACTCGGCAGCTAGGTGACCTTGGTTGTGGCATGAGTAGCAACGACGGGGTAAGAAAAGGAAATCTTCAGTGGGCAGTTATTCGTAATAGATCTTCACAGAGTCCTTAAAAAAGTTATCCAAATCCGATCGACAGCTGAAAAATACTTTGAACGTACGGAAACTGCCAAGCTGTTCAAACTTCGTAGCTCTGGGGATCAGTGCAGTTAGCTCATCCACCGATACGTCAGAGGGGACTCGTTTCATTACACCAATATAGTTAGGGCTCTTTATGGCAGCAGAGATCTGCGGCTGGTTGGTCTTGATTGACTCAACAATGATTTCAGCTGTGTTTTTCGAGCGAACCACTAGTTTCCAGTCCGATTTGACTCTCCGTAATTCAGATATGTCACTAGTATCCACACATACCCAATCTATGGATCTCTTCCTAGCACTCGGGATATCAAGCGACTCGGACAGATTTTTCAGTACGATTGCATAGGAGGGCTTATCAGGCTGGTTTGAAGCGCTTGGCCATTCGATGGGCTTGTTGGAATTAATAGCAAAATGGTTCTTAATAACTCGAGACAATTCATTCACCTTAATAGCAACAGTTGCTGCAGTAGCTTCACTAGTAGTTGGGACTGAGCAGGGAGAATCAATAACAAAGGTCGGCAATTGGGTCTTCTTGGCGTGAGCTTGGTGAATCCATCTGCAAATTTCCGTAAAATTCTCTTCATCTTTTGCGTGAATTTTACAGCGTGCTATAAACTGCATTACTTTATGGAGCGATTCTTTGGCTTTCAGAATTTCTTCTCGTGTGAAAAATCCGACGCCTGTATCAATTATTCCCTCCAGTTTTTCTCCTCTTTCCATACTACGGCTCACGAAGTTCAACACAGCATTCAAGAATAATTTGTCCTCCATTTCCGTCGACATCCCGAGAAAAACGTGGTACTGTCGACGCACCTTTTATTTGTACTGTTATCCTAGTTTTGTAAAAGTGTCATGGATCTACAACATAGCTAGCCTTAACGTGAACTGATATGTGGTTCTTATGGAAGGGATGCTCGTATAAACTTTAGTGAGGGCTCATTTGAATGGGAATTGAAAGTTCTAGTTCAATTTTTAAGAGTCAAAAGAGATCGGTGGTTCCCTAGGCCCCCCCTCCCCCCCCAATGCCCTCTTTTCCAAACCCATCCAACGAAATTTTTTGAGATAGCTATTTTTTTTAAATAGTTCAAAGGTCAGATACGAAAAACTTCGGTGTTGACACAACCCCAGGGCCCGGGGAGCAGGCATTGTAAGTTATGTCCTGTGGCCGTATATGGCTCTTATGAAGGGATGCTCGTATAAACTTCAAAGAGGGCTTATTTGATTGAAAATTACAAGTTCTAGTTCACTTTCTTATAGTCAAAATAGATCGGAGGGCAACTAGCCCTACCCCTTTTTCTTCCCAAACCCATCCGATAAAAATTTTTAGGTGACTAATTTGTTAAAAATAGTTCAAACATCAGATATTAAAACTCCGGGGTCGACACAACCCCCCAGGGCCCGGGGACAGGCGTTGTAAGTATAACCCTGGGGGCATATATGGCTCTAATAGAAGGGATTATCGTATAAAATTCAGAGAGGGCTCATTTGATTGAAAATGTAAAGCTCTAGTTCACTTTTAAAGAGTCAAAAGGGATCCAAGGGTAATTAGCCCCCCCCCCCAACGCCCTTTTTTCCCCAAACCCATCCGATAAAAATTTTGAGATAGTTATTTTGTTAAAAATAATTCAAACATCAGATAATGAAAACTCTTTTAATAGTAATTTCTGGTCGTTTTGAGTTTGTATTTTAACAGATGAATTTTGTCAGTCTTAAGTTTAAAATGGCCTTCACTTTTCTTTGTATAACTTCTTTTTCGGATAGTTTTTTTAATTAATCTGGGAAAAATACGAATTCTTCCTTAAAGTTGTGACCTATTTATATCATTTTTTTGGTTAATGTTAGGTTTGCTGTGTTTCAGTACCTGTCTTTTCTTTTACTAACAACACCTACAGCACCTTTTTTGTTAGAGATGAAAGATATTTTCTATTTTGTTCATATACAACCTACATTGTTTAATTGAAAGCCAAAAACACAAATGTAAATCCCAACAAATAGCAATTATTCCAGCTTGTCAGAGCAAAGGCGATCTTAGTTTGAAAAAATATATTTTTTGACGTCTCCACTTGACAAAGAAAATATTTTTATGTGTAAGCTAAAATTTTTTCTCGCTAAAAAAATACATAAAAACTCATTGTGAATTCCAGAGGCTAACACTGCTTAAACCTTCATTTTTTAGGAAATTTTCTCTTGCTTTCTTGAAATTTTTTAACCTTACTTTGTGCATAACATTAATACACTTTGTTGATGTCAGGTTTACTATTTCTCAATACCTGTCGTTTCTCTTACAAACAACGCCCACAACAGATTTGCCACTGCAAAATCCCACACTATAAGAAATATGGTACCGGATCTTTTTTATATTTTACCACTCCACTTAGTTTTCTTGACGTGATATACAGGAAATTTGTGAATAGGAAGCTGTAGTGCTGGAAAATTAATATTAGAAAAATAATTTAACTACACTGGATGTTGCAAAATTGTGGAGAGCAAAAACTACATATTTTTTAAATGGGCATCCTGTATATTATAAGTTTTTTGGGTTCTACCGACAATTTTAGATATTTTTCCCATTTAATTTCATATATCTATCATCAACTGTTTATGAGATATTGACAATTGATAATTTTGACACTTTGGCAGAAAATAAAATTTATGCACCGCTCATACAATCAAAAAAAAAAAAAAAAATCAACAAAACTAATTGGATGATTCTCCGATCAATTAGCAGTTGTATGATGGCACCAGTGTTATGTCGGATAGAAAATATGGGCTCCGAAGCAATTATAAAAGATACTCACCCTCATGCAGTACATACCCATTGTTAGGCGTACAGATGAACCAATGGAATAGAATCTTCAGATATTTGTTTTTCTCAGCCCAGTCATTATTTGGTGTGTAGAAATTATATTCTTTTCTTTTTTTACCTGAAAATTGTATTTTTCATACCCCCTTTTATCCTCAAACGTATTCACCTCCCACTCCCCTCACAATTATTATTCTGGTCCCTTCACCCGTGTAATATTTTCGGCAGGCGCAATATTTTAAACTACAGTTAAGGATCTTTTTACGGTCTTGCAAAGTTGTTATTTAGGCGAAGGGAATTTTACAGAAAATATAAAAAAAATATAAACAATAAATAATTTGCCAATTGTATACGTATAATATTTGTTTTTGATGTATGCACACAATTTTCGGGTGGAGGGTTGAATTTTCTGCTGGGGGGATTTTCCGCAGGAAAAACTTTCCGTGGAGAAGGAAGTTTCCGGGAGAGGAAACTTTGAGGGTAAATTTTACACCGGGGGATTTGCCAATTCTTTTTATTTGTCTTAGCTTTCTCTCTGTCAACTCAATCTAACGTGTGGAGTGACAAGAGTAATTTTCCGGGATAAATTTTTGATAGGATAAATTGTCAAGACAATCTTTTCGGGAAGAGGGTAGATTTTTCCGTGGAGATGGAGCCGGAATTCCTGGCATTTTAAAAAACCATCAAAATGAAATAAAAAATAAGTTTATTTTTCATATTAAAGTAGGCCTAAGGAGCAACATTAAAAAGAACAAAAATATTGCATATATGAAGGGGATTACCCCTCTTCAATAACTTGCTCTTTACGCTTATGTTTGAATTTAGTCCCGATTCTGTAAGAAAAACTACCGAAACACAATCGTCGTTTAAATAGAACAATAAGAAGCTTTCTTAAAAGTACCAAAAAATGTTAGCGTGAATAGTCAGACGTTTAAAAGGGGCGTCGTTTCATTTTATGGTTTCTATTTGATTTAATTTTTGAAACTGCTCCTTACTTTCAGATGATTTTTTTTTTTGTCAAATTCATGGTGTAAATTCATGTCTGCTTTCCGAAGAATGTTCACTGTTTCGGAGAAATTATTGCACATATTATTGCTCTGTATGTGATTATTGCCTTTCTATTTTTTGTTTTGTCATCTTTCTGAAAATAAGTGGCATAAAATCTCGTTTTCGGCCTAAGAGAATAAGCAACCAAGATAATGTAAAACTAAGGCAGCAGCGTTCCGAGTGCAATTCAGCCATTTGTTTTAAGTTTGAAAACAATTTTGAAGTTTTGCCGCAGTATCTGCAAGAAGCATTTGCAGTTATGGGTTCCAATCCCGCGCTTTGGCTCTCAAACGTACTCTGTAAAAGGCTTGATTCACTACGTGGATTCAAGCCCTGCTTGAGCCTGAAAACGAAGATAAAACCAATTTTGGCTACCAGATTTTCGCAACAAAATTCTATTTTGTTCCTTTCCTCCAAATTTTTAAGACCTTTCCCAGAAATTTAAGATTTGACAGTGGAAGCGCTGACTATCCCGTGATCAGTTTAGCGTGTCACGGACAAGAAGTAAAGCTCTAAAAGAATCTTTGACAACATTGCCCGGCCCGCCCTATTCATTTTCGTTAGGATATGTGACAGTACAGTATTCTCATTAGAATATCTATATTGGAGTAAGCATTAAGCACGTTATACCGAACTTCATAAATATTGTACGAAAATTTGGAGCAAATTAAAAATTTGGCCTTCTTATAACATAAGTAAAGACTTTTGCTAATTCGCTAAGAGTCATCTATCAAAATTTAGTTTGCGTATTTTCAAAAATAAGGCATGTTTTTTTTGAATATGGAGAATATTAACTTTCCTGATCAGGTATATTTATTTTTGGGTAGTTGTTTACCATGTACCCTTTCTTTGATATTTCAAGAAAGGTGCAAAACCGGTTGTAAAATGCAGGAATCAGTTCAGATTTCAATCTAAGAATATTCAGAAGTTTTTTCATTAAATTGGCACAAAATATCTCCTTAATAGGACAAATTAGAATATCAAAAGCGGCACCATTGAATTACCCGCTCAACACTTTCTATGTCCAATATTTTACCCCTCCCTGTTCCCTGTTTTGGCAGGATGTAGTCCTAGGCTAGGCTCTGTACTAAAGTTCACATGAATTACAGCATCAGTCTAGTGCATAACCACTTTGAAACAAAACATTACCTTAATTCAAACTTTGGAACAAAATAAGGTAAATATATACCAAATCATATTATTGAGTTAGGAATAAAGTGAATACACCATTTGATGTCTTTTTTTTATGCTGATTATGTATATAATAATCATTTCTATTGGAAATGAATTTTAGCCCCCCCCCCTATGTATGCCAATTCAGGGTATATATTTCTACATTGGGGGGGGGGGTAAAGTTTAAACTTACCTCCCATTTACATCAGAAACAAAATTTGCCCCCACTCCCCTAATGTAGAAATATATACCCTGAATTGGCATATATAGGGGGGGGGGGACTGAAATTCATTTCCCGAGTGCAATTCAGCCATTTGTTTTAAGTTTGAAAACAATTTTGAAGTTTTGCCGCAGTATCTGCAAGAAGCATTTGCAGTTATGGGTTCCAATCCCGCGCTTTGGCTCTCAAACGTACTCTGTAAAAGGCTTGATTTACTACGTGGATTCAAGCCCTGCTTGAGCCTGAAAACGAAGATAAAACCAATTTTGGCTACCAGATTTTCGCAACAAAATTCTAGTTTGTTCCTTTCCTCCAAATTTTTAAGACCTTTCCCAGAAATTTAAGATTTGACAGTGGAAGCGCTGACTATCCCGTGATCAGTTTAGCATGTCACGGACAAGAAGTAAAGCTCTAAAAGAATCTTTGACAACATTGCCCGGCCTGCCCTATTCATTTTCGTTAGGATATGTGACAGTACAGTATTCTCATTAGAATATCTATATTGGAGTAAGCATTAAGCACGTTATACCGAACTTCATAAACATTGTACGAAAATTTGGAGCAAATTAAAAATTTGGCCTTCTTATAACATAAGTAAAGACTTTTGCTAATTTGGTAAGAGTCATCTATCAAAATTTAGTTTGCGTATTTTCAAAAATAAGGCATGTTTTTTTTGAATATGGAGAATATTAACTTTCCTGATCAGGTATATTTATTTTTGGGTAGTTGTTTACCATGTACCCTTTCTTTGATATTTCAAGAAAGGTGCAAAACCGGTTGTAAAATGCAGGAATCAGTTCAGATTTCAATCTAAGAATATTCAGAAGTTTTTTCATTAAATTGGCACAAAATATCTCCTTAATAGGACAAATTAGAATATCAAAAGCGGCACCATTGAATTACCTGCTCAACACTTTCTATGTCCAATATTTTACCCCTCCCTGTTCCCTGTTTTGGCAGGATGTAGTCCTAGGCTAGGCTCTGTACTAAAGTTCACATGAATTACAGCATCAGTCTAGTGCATAACCACTTTGAAACAAAACATTACCTTAATTCAAACTTTGGAACAAAATAAGGTAAATATATACCAAATCATATTATTGAGTTAGGAATAAAGTGAATACACCATTTGATGTCTTTTTTTTATGCTGATTATGTATATAATAATCATTTCTATTGGAAATGAATTTTAGCCCCCCCCCCCTATGTATGCCAATTCAGGGTATATATTTCTACATTGGGGGGGGGGGGGTAAAGTTTAAACTTACCTCCCATTTACATCAGAAACAAAATTTGCCCCCACTCCCCTAATGTAGAAATATATACCCTGAATTGGCATATATAGGGGGGGGGGACTGAAATTCATTTCCAATAGAAATGATTATTATATTTGTAATCAGCATAAAAAAAGGCATCAAATGGTGTATTCACTTTATTTGCAACTCAATAATATGATTTGGTATATATTTACTCAAAATAAGGTCCATGCTGGATCTGTCCTGCTTGACATCAGTGATGTTAATTTGGAACATAACTGTGAAATGGGCTGAGTGATGTTACATTAGTTGGCAGCTGAGTAGGATAGACTAGGGTAAAAAACCAGTATCCAATTGAGCAAAATTATGTAAAACTAAAACCCTCACATCTTGTTACTAAAGAGGAATTGAGAAGGATTGGGTATATTAATGAATAGCTAAAAATCTAAGCTATGCATCAATATGGTTATTATTCAAATTATTTAAGATCAAACACTTGAAACTATTAATTTATTGACTTACCTACAGAGACCTCTTTTTGGAAGTACCAATTATCCTATTTTGATGTATATATCCTTTAAGTGTTTCAGTTTTATTCATATATTAACAAAAAGCTGATTTTCTTCTGATTCTAGAAATGTAACTTTTATTGCTTGATATTTATTCTATAAATCACAAATATCTAAATATAATTTTTCTTTAAAACCAATGCTATTTTTCCAGAATGCCAAAGAAAAGTGGTCTTCCCCAAAAAGAGGTCTTTTAACCTATCCCACTTATATTTCCATGGCTTGTTGTTCTATTCTTTGTCAAGTCTGCTAGGCACTAGTGGGTGCAGTCATGGTTTGGTCTTGGAGGTTGTTCCATTTGTTAGAAATATGCTCAGTAAAAAAGTTTTGGTGTATTCTGGTCTTCACTCTGTGCTTTGCTAGCTTCTGTGAGTGTCCTTTAGTGTTGTTTTAACCTGTATGTTTTTTGAGGAGGGTGTTGTTTGGTTGACTGTTATATTTGTAGGTCAGCATCATATCACATCTCCAACATCCGAAGATCAGCATTAGTAGTTTTAGGTGCTCTAGTCTCTTATCATACAACATATTTTGCAGACCTGTGATGCATTTGGTGGCATGTCTTTCAACTCCTTCAGTTATTCTGGTGTCATGCTTGTTGGAGTGGGAGGTTAGGCATGCTCCAAAGTCCAAGAATGGCCTAAAAATAGCCTTGTAAAGTCTCAGAAAGACAGTACAGGAGCAGCTGGGGATAGTGCATTTCAGCAGGCCTAGACTTGAATTAGCTCTCAACACATTTTGTTGCCAATGCCTATGGAACTTCAGTTGCTCATCAACAAGTACTCCCAAATCTTGTTTGTAACAACTGGTTTGCAGCTGAATATCAGACTGCAACTTCTGATCATGCATGGTATACTGGTGGTGAGGATTGTTATTGCCAAAATGGAGGACACTGCATTTATTAACATTAAACTCAAGCAGCCATTCACTGGTCCACTCCTGGATTCTCTGGAGGTCTGATAAGGTCAACAGGTAATCCCCTCTCCAGAAGGTCAGTGATGATATTGTAGATTTCAAGTAAGTTGTTCTCAACTGACTTTCTGGGAAGGAAGCCATGCTGGTCTGGTGACAGTATACTGTTGGACAGAAGATGTGTTAGAATTTTGGTGTTCACAATGCTTTCCAGGGTTTTTTGCCACAGCTTAGGTTAAGCTGATTGGCCAATAATTCCCTGCATTTGTCTTGTCACCTTTCTTGAATATTGGTGTAATGTAAGAGCTCTTCCAATCCAAAGGCACAGTCTTTGAGTTGAGGGACTTCTGAAATATTTGACATAATAGAGTTGATATCTCATTAGCCAGTTCTTTTAGGAGCCTTGGGTGAATGTTATCCAACCCTGGTGACTTATTAGCATCTAGCACTTCAAGCTGCTTTGTGACAGACCCCAGAGTAATCATGGTAGGTGGCATAAGGTTTGGTACACTGTATGCTGGACTGTCAGGCTCATTAGTAAACACTGATGCAAATTGCTTGTTGAGTAATTTAGGAATTTTTTGTAGGTCAAAAGTTTCTGTGCCATCAGATTTTTTCAGTTTCTTTATTGAATGTCTACTATTATCTTTGCTGGATACATAGTTTCAGAACCTTTTGGGGTTTCTCTTGCTATCATCCGCAAAGGTTGGACTCAAAGTTTGAATACAGTTAGTGAGATTTCATAGTTTATTTTGAGCCTTTGCAAACTTTCATAGTGATAATCTTCCTGCATTTTACAGTACTTGTTCCAGTATCAGCTTTTTCAGTTTTGTTCTCTATGTATTGGAGGGGTCTTGTGTGGGAGTGTCTTGGGCTTTGGCACAAGTTTGGTAAATGTGTGCTTTTTCTGGTGTTGTAAGCTCTTCTCAGAATCTGATCCACTGTTGATCTGCCTCCCCTTCAAGCAAAGACCCCCAGGCCATGCCACTCAACTCTCTTTTGATTGCTGCATAGTCAGTGTAAGTCTTCTTGATATAATCGTTTGTTATCTTGTGTAAGACTAAATTGATATCAATGACAAGGTGGTCACTTTTGCCAAAAGGGGGGTGGTAACTTATGCTTTGTAGCAGTTCTTTATTCTTAAGGAATAGAAAGATAGATAGATAGATAGTTTATTTTAGCCCACCAATAAAACAAAAACATGGCGGAGTAAGGGAAAAAAAAACAAAAAAACATTACTTCAAAAATAAATGATTAGATTATATACAGTATATACATTCACAGCTCATACATGACATGCAACGGAAGGAAATCGTAAAGGTGCTCCAGTGCACCTTTTCTAGCATTGGTTCCCTGCGTTACTGCAACTTCACAAGGCTCTGGAATAAGATACTTGTCCAAGAGAAATGTATTTCTCACGAACAGCAGTACTCATAACAGAAATTTTAAATATTTGCAGAATGCAGATCTAGCCTTTAGTCGCTCTGTTTCCGTAAACCATTCCCATACAGGGGATAGGTAAAGAATATGTGGGAGTGCCACTGCTCTATATAGCCTTGCCAGAATTTGCCGATTGTATGAATACTTCAGGGGGGCCAGTTTAGCATAGCTAATTCGTAGGTTTGACATAAGGGTGTCAAGGCAAAGAATTCTAGTTGCTTTCTTATCTAGACCGTACAGAAGACCTAAGTATTTAAGCGACGAAGACGGTGCAATAGTAGCACTATCTACTGAAACAGTTGGTTCTGGTGCATCCCGTTTCGTTGAGTTGAAAACCAGAAATTCAGTTTTCTTACCATTAACATGCAGACCAATAGCTCTATAGCCAGATACAAGCTTATCTAAATTATCCTGCAATAGACTCAGAGAAAAACTCAACATAAGTAAATCATCAGCATAGCTTATTAGACTCAGATCACAAAGATCAAGGCTAAGCCCACCAGAGATTTGTTTTGTAACCTTAGAAGTCAAAGTGTTAAATAATATCGGACTTAGAACTGAGCCTTGTCGAAGCCCTCTATTTAGTTTAACTGGCGCACTAAGTCTCTCAAGTCCGAGTTTCACTCTTATATAGCTATTAGAGTACCAATAGGATAACATAGCTTCTATATGGGTGTTCACACCAGCATCTTGCAGGGTCTGGAAGACGGCGATCTGGATGACTGAGTCAAATGCAGCAGAAATATCGACACTACATATATACACGGACAACCCGAGTAGTTCAGCCTTAGCAAGAATACGCTTTAGAAGTCTATGGGCAAAAGCACAGCTGAGATATTTTCGAAATCCAAACTGTATGTGGTCTATAACACATTTCAATACAATTTTGCTAAGAACCAATCTTTCCAACACTTTGCTCAGCATACTTGAGACAGTAATAGGCCTATAGCCTCCACGCTCATTCGCATTTTTTCCTTTCTTGAGGATATTTGTAACAACCCCAGTACAGAACGAGTTAGGAACGGTCGCACTATCTATACACATCTGAAAGAGTAGTTGCAGATGCTGAAGCAAAAGCGGGGAACCATTGCGTAGATGATTACCACTAACACTATCAAGACCGGAAGCCTTGTTACCCTTTAACTGGCTAACAGCCCTTGAAACATTATTTTTAGAAACCACAAAATAATTTCTCTGTTTCAGAAGCGAATCAAGACGCAATTTTAACAATTCATCATATTCTTTTTCCAAAGGAATATTTTTGACCTGAAAACCTTCGAATAATGTTCTAACCACTGTTCTTCAGGTACTGTGGCACAATGCTTTGGCTGCACTCTACTACTTGAAAACTTTTTCCACATATTTTGCAGGTCGCGGATAGCCTCTTTTGAAGCAGTTTCTGCTTCCTCCACTTTAAGCTCATCCACACATGCTTTGTATTCTCTTTTTGTTTTATGAAAGAGATTGAAAACAGTACCTGACCTAGGCTTGCCGGATTCACGCCACAGTGAGTACCACATCTTAGACCTCCTTTTAGCATGATTCACGTAAGGATGGTCACTCCATCCCCTTTTCCTAGTACCTTTCTTAATAACTGCACTAGGTACAGATAGCATTCTGGAAAAATAGCATTGGTTTTAAAGAAAAATTATATTTAGATATTTGTGATTTATAGAATAAATATCAAGCAATAAAAGTTACATTTCTAGAATCAGAAGAAAATCAGCTTTTTGTTAATATATGAATAAAACTGAAACACTTAAAGGATATATACATCAAAATAGGATAATTGGTACTTCCAAAAAGAGGTCTCTGCAGGTAAGTCAATAAATTAATAGTTTCAAGTGTTTGATCTTAAATAATTTGAATAATAACCATATTGATGCATAGCTTAGATTTTTAGCTATTCATTAATATACCCAATCCTTCTCAATTCCTCTTTGGTAACAAGATGTGAGGGTTTTAGTTTTACATAATTTTGCTCAATTGGATACTGGTTTTTTACCCTAGTCTATCCTACTCAGCTGCCAACTAATGTAACATCACTCAGCCCATTTCACAGTTATGTTCCAAATTAACATCACTGACGTCAAGCAGGACAGATCCAGCGTGGACCTTATTTTGAGTAAATATATACCAAATCATATTATTGAGTTACAAATAAAGTGAATACACCATTTGATGCCTTTTTTTATGCTGATTACAAATATAATAATCATTTCTATTGGAAATGAATTTCAGTCCCCTCCCCACCCCTATATATGCCAATTCAGGGTATATATTTCTATATTAGGGGAGTGGGGGCAAATTTTGTTTCTGATGTAAATGGGAGGTAAGTTTAAACTTTACCCCCCCCCCCCCCAATGTAGAAATATATACCCTGAATTGGCATACATAGGGGGGGGGGGCTAAAATTCATTTCCAATAGAAATGATTATTATATACATAATCAGCATAAAAAAAAGACATCAAATGGTGTATTCACTTTATTCCTAACTCAATAATATGATTTGGTATATATTTACCTTATTTTGTTCCAAAGTTTGAATTAAGGTAATGTTTTGTTTCAAAGTGGTTATGCACTAGACTGATGCTGTAATTCATGTGAACTTTAGTACAGAGCCTAGCCTAGGACTACATCCTGCCAAAACAGGGAACAGGGAGGGGTAAAATATTGGACATAGAAAGTGTTGAGTGGGTAATTCAATGGTGCCACTTTTGATATTCTAATTTGTCCTATTAAGGAGATATTTTGTGCCAATTTAATGAAAAAACTTCTGAATATTCTTAGATTGAAATCTGAACTGATTCCTGCATTTTACAACCGGTTTTGCACCTTTCTTGAAATATCAAAGAAAGGGTACATGGTAAACAACTACCCAAAAATAAATATACCTGATCAGGAAAGTTAATATTCTCCATATTCAAAAAAAACATGCCTTATTTTTGAAAATACGCAAACTAAATTTTGATAGATGACTCTTAGCGAATTAGCAAAAGTCTTTACTTATGTTATAAGAAGGCCAAATTTTTAATTTGCTCCAAATTTTCGTACAATATTTATGAAGTTCGGTATAACGTGCTTAATGCTTACTCCAATATAGATATTCTAATGAGAATACTGTACTGTCACATATCCTAACGAAAATGAATAGGGCGGGCCAGGCAATGTTGTCAAAGATTCTTTTAGAGCTTTACTTCTTGTCCGTGACACGCTAAACTGATCACGGGATAGTCAGCGCTTCCACTGTCAAATCTTAAATTTCTGGGACAAGTCTTAAAAATTTGGAGGAAAGGAACAAAATAGAATTTTGTTGCGAAAATCTGGTAGCCAAAATTGGTTTTATCTTCGTTTTCAGGCTCAAGCAGGGCTTGAATCCACGTAGTAAATCAAGCCTTTTACAGAGTACGTTTGAGAGCCAAAGCGCGGGATTGGAACCCATAACTGCAAATGCTTCTTGCAGATACTGCGGCAAAACTTCAAAATTGTTTTCAAACTTAAAACAAATGGCTGAATTGCACTCGGGAACGCTGCTGCCTTAGGTTTTACATTATCTTGGTTGCTTTATTCTCTTAGGCCGAAAACGAGATTTTATGCCACTTATTTTCAGAAAGATGACAAAACAAAAAATAGAAAGGCAATAATCACATACAGAGCAATAATATGTGCAATAATTTCTCCGAAACAGTGAACATTCTTCGGAAAGCAGACATGAATTTACACCATGAATTTGACAAAAAAAAAAAAAAAAATCATCTGAAAGTAAGGAGCAGTTTCAAAAATTAAATCAAATAGAAACCATAAAATGAAACGACGCCCCTTTTAAACGTCTGACTATTCACGCTAACATTTTTTGGTACTTTTAAGAAAGCTTCTTATTGTTCTATTTAAACGACGATTGTGTTTCGCTAGTTTTTCTTACAGAATCGGGACTAAATTCAAACATAAGCGTAAAGAGCAAGTTATTGAAGAGGGGTAATCCCCTTCATATATGCAATATTTTTGTTCTTTTTAATGTTGCTCCTTAGGCCTACTTTAATATGAAAAATAAACTTATTTTTTATTTCATTTTGATGGTTTTTTAAAAATGCCAGGAATTCCGGCTCCATCTCCACGGAAAAATCTACCCTCTTCCCGAAAAGATTGTCTTGACAATTTATCCTATCAAAAATTTATCCCGGAAAATTACTCTTGTCACTCCACACGTTAGATTGAGTTGACAGAGAGAAAGCTAAGACAAATAAAAAGAATTGGCAAATCCCCCGGTGTAAAATTTACCCTCAAAGTTTCCTCTCCCGGAAACTTCCTTCTCCACGGAAAGTTTTTCCTGCGGAAAATCCCCCCAGCAGAAAATTCAACCCTCCACCCGAAAATTGTGTGCATACATCAATAACAAATATTATACGTATACAATTGGCAAATTATTTATTGTTTATATTTTTTTTATATTTTCTGTAAAATTCCCTTCGCCTAAATAACAACTTTGCAAGACCGTAAAAAGATCCTTAACTGTAGTTTAAAATATTGCGCCTGCCGAAAATATTACACGGGTGAAGGGACCAGAATAATAATTGTGAGGGGAGTGGGAGGTGAATACGTTTGAGGATAAAAGGGGGTATGAAAAATACAATTTTCAGGTAAAAAAAGAAAAGAATATAATTTCTACACACCAAATAATGACTGGGCTGAGAAAAACAAATATCTGAAGATTCTATTCCATTGGTTCATCTGTACGCCTAACAATGGGTATGTACTGCATGAGGGTGAGTATCTTTTATAATTGCTTCGGAGCCCATATTTTCTATCCGACATAACACTGGTGCCATCATACAACTGCTAATTGATCGGAAAATCATCCAATTAGTTTTGTTGATTTTTTTTTTTTTTGATTGTATGAGCGGTACATAAATTTTATTTTCTGCCAAAGTGTCAAAATTATCAATTGTCAATATCTCATAAACAGTTGATGATAGATATATGAAATTAAATGGGAAAAATATCTAAAATTGTCGGTAGAACCCAAAAAACTTATAATATACAGGATGCCCATTTAAAAAATATGTAGTTTTTGCTCTCCACAATTTTGCAACACCCAGTGTAGTTAAATTATTTTTCTAATATTAATTTTCCAGCACTACAGCTTCCTATTCACAAATTTCCTGTATATCACGTCAAGAAAACTAAGTGGAGTGGTAAAATATAAAAAAGATCCGGTACCATATTTCTTATAGTGTGGGATTTTGCAGTGGCAAATCTGTTGTGGGCGTTGTTTGTAAGAGAAACGACAGGTATTGAGAAATAGTAAACCTGACATCAACAAAGTGTATTAATGTTATGCACAAAGTAAGGTTAAAAAATTTCAAGAAAGCAAGAGAAAATTTCCTAAAAAATGAAGGTTTAAGCAGTGTTAGCCTCTGGAATTCACAATGAGTCTTTTATGTATTTTTTTAGCGAGAAAAAATTTTAGCTTACACATAAAAATATTTTTCTTTGTCAAGTGGAGACGTCAAAAAATATATTTTTTCAAACTAAGATCGCCTTTGCTCTGACAAGCTGGAATAATTGCTATTTGTTGGGATTTACATTTGTGTTTTTGGCTTTCAATTAAACAATGTAGGTTGTATATGAACAAAATAGAAAATATCTTTCATCTCTAACAAAAAAGGTGCTGTAGGTGTTGTTAGTAAAAGAAACGACAGGTACTGAAACACAGTAAACCTAACATTAACCAAAAAAATGATATAAATAGGTCACAACTTTAAGGAAGAATTCGTATTTTTCCCAGATTAATTAAAAAAACTATCCGAAAAAGAAGTTATACAAAGAAAAGTGAAGGCCATTTTAAACTTAAGACTGACAAAATTCATCTGTTAAAATACAAACTCAAAACGACCAGAAATTACTACTAAAAGAGTTTTCATTATCTGATGTTTGAATTATTTTTAACAAAATAACTATCTCAAAATTTTTATCGGATGGGTTTGGGGAAAAAAGGGCGTTGGGGGGGGGGCTAATTACCCTTGGATCCCTTTTGACTCTTTAAAAGTGAACTAGAGCTTTACATTTTCAATCAAATGAGCCCTCTCTGAATTTTATACGATAATCCCTTCTATTAGAGCCATATATGCCCCCAGGGTTATACTTACAACGCCTGTCCCCGGGCCCTGGGGTTTGTGTCGACCCCGGAGTTTTAATATCTGATGTTTGAACTATTTTTAACAAATTAGTCACCTAAAAATTTTTATCGGATGGGTTTGGGAAGAAAAAGGGGGTAGGGGCTAGTTGCCCTCCGATCTATTTTGACTATAAGAAAGTGAACTAGAACTTGTAATTTTCAATCAAATAAGCCCTCTTTGAAGTTTATACGAGCATCCCTTCATAAGAGCCATATACGGCCACAGGACATAACTTACAATGCCTGCTCCCCGGGCCCTGGGGTTGTGTCAACACCGAAGTTTTTCGTATCTGACCTTTGGACTATTTAAAAAAAATAGCTATCTCAAAAAATTTCGTTGGATGGGTTTGGAAAAGAGGGCATTGGGGGGGGGGGGGGAGGGGGGGGCCTAGGGAACCACCGATCTCTTTTGACTCTTAAAAATTGAACTAGAACTTTCAATTCCCATTCAAATGAGCCCTCACTAAAGTTTATACGAGCATCCCTTCCATAAGAACCACATATCAGTTCACGTTAAGGCTAGCTATGTTGTAGATCCATGACACTTTTACAAAACTAGGATAACAGTACAAATAAAAGGTGCGTCGACAGTACCACGTTTTTCTCGGGATGTCGACGGAAATGGAGGACAAATTATTCTTGAATACTGTGTTGAACTTCGTGAGCCGTAGTATGGAAAGAGGAGAAAAACTGGAGGGAATAATTGATACAGGCGTCGGATTTTTCACACGAGAAGAAATTCTGAAAGCCAAAGAATCGCTCCATAAAGTAATGCAGTTTATAGCACGCTGTAAAATTCACGCAAAAGATGAAGAGAATTTTACGGAAATTTGCAGATGGATTCACCAAGCTCACGCCAAGAAGACCCAATTGCCGACCTTTGTTATTGATTCTCCCTGCTCAGTCCCAACTACTAGTGAAGCTACTGCAGCAACTGTTGCTATTAAGGTGAATGAATTGTCTCGAGTTATTAAGAACCATTTTGCTATTAATTCCAACAAGCCCATCGAATGGCCAAGCGCTTCAAACCAGCCTGATAAGCCCTCCTATGCAATCGTACTGAAAAATCTGTCCGAGTCGCTTGATATCCCGAGTGCTAGGAAGAGATCCATAGATTGGGTATGTGTGGATACTAGTGACATATCTGAATTACGGAGAGTCAAATCGGACTGGAAACTAGTGGTTCGCTCGAAAAACACAGCTGAAATCATTGTTGAGTCAATCAAGACCAACCAGCCGCAGATCTCTGCTGCCATAAAGAGCCCTAACTATATTGGTGTAATGAAACGAGTCCCCTCTGACGTATCGGTGGATGAGCTAACTGCACTGATCCCCAGAGCTACGAAGTTTGAACAGCTTGGCAGTTTCCGTACGTTCAAAGTATTTTTCAGCTGTCGATCGGATTTGGATAACTTTTTTAAGGACTCTGTGAAGATCTATTACGAATAACTGCCCACTGAAGATTTCCTTTTCTTACCCCGTCGTTGCTACTCATGCCACAACCAAGGTCACCTAGCTGCCGAGTGCTCCAATAGCCTTGTCTGCTCCAGATTTGGCGCGTCTGACCAAGTCTCCAAAAAGAACGATGCAGAAAAGTGTACTCGTGCTATGTTTTGCGTTTCCTGCAAGAAAGCGGGTCATACCTGCTATAGCGTAAAGCGTCCGAAAAACCAGCAAAAGGCAACTCATTAACATGATGAATAATGAAATCTCTAACATTTCACTAATTTCTTGGAATATAAACGCAAATTTTTCCGAGCGGTCTCTTGTGGTTGACCAGTTTGTGAATAAACATAATGTGATATGCCTGCAAGAACATTTTATCACAGAAGCTGGCCTAAACCTACTAAATCTCTGGCCGTCCTACTCTGTGTTCTCCGTGCCTGAAAAACGTTCATCTCCGTGGGGCCGTCCGTCTGGCGGTATTGCCACGTTGGTTAGCAATGGTCTCGCGTGCGAGGTATACGAGAACAGTGACAATTTTCTTGCAACAAGACTAGATAACCTGCTAGTTATAAATGTCTACCTTGCAACTGATTACCGGACGACAAATCTGATAATGCTTTTGCTGCAAGTGCTGCCAAACTAGCCCGCTGCCTTAAAAAAGCCGAACGCGAGTCCCTTGAGTGCATAATAGTGGGTAACTTTAACTGTAATTAAGAAGTTGATATTAGTGCCCAAAATAGTCGTTGTTGCATTCTAATAGGGATACTTGAGAACCGTTTTACTATTCACCGGAAGAACCAGAACTTTTCGTATATCCACCAATCTGGTTCTACGTCCAATCTAGACCATATTGTTAGCTCTAGTTCTTTGCCAGTACGTGAGGTTCTTGTCCTTCCGAATAGTTTCACTTCGGATCATTTCCCAGTTCAGTGTATTATCAGTAGGCCTACCTCGTTTTCCGCTGCGAATAATTCGTTGATATTCACTCAGAGGTGGCATGAGGTTCCGGTTTGGCGTAAAATTGATAAAGAAAAGTTTCAAGATTCTTGTGATCTTGTTCTGTCAAAAATTCACGTACCGCCTGATCTACTAATGAAAGTATCTCATCGTGATGCAAGAGATGCGCGGCTACGTCTTAATATTTATTACGCCGAACTGACCCATGCTCTTCTGTTTGCCAAATCTCAGGGAGTACCCAAGTCTCGTGCCAGACAAAAAATTCAAGAAAAGGGACGGTCTTCTAACCCTTTGTTACAATTACCATGCGACCGAGCTACCTTCTGGTACGGGATATGGAAAGAATGTAGTAGACCCCACTCAGGAGTAGTTAAAGAGATTAGATTTGCATCTAAGTGTAGGTTTGGGAAGGAACTTGCTCGTCACCGTGTGCAGTTGAAATCTCAGCTTTCTGAAAAATTAATTAAAAATCCTTATCTGTTATGGAAAATGTTTGATAAGAAGGAGTCAGCGGGTCCCGAGTCAGATATCCCATCTTTAACATGGATAAACTATTACCTTGATGAGTTTTCAGCCCCAAAACAGGATCTTTACATTTCTGTTCAAGAAAAGCTTTCATCCCTCTTCTCATCAATTCCAGATACAGATTTCATAGTTACCTAATCACAGGTTGCATCCGCGGTCCGACGGTTGAAAAAGAAGAAGTCGGCTGGCATTGACCGTGTATCCGCCCTTCACCTTAGCCATTTCAGCCCAACTTTTATGGGACACCTAACTCTTCTATTCCAGATGATCTTCACTACTGGACTCGTACCATCGGCATTCAGTACTGGGTCACTTAGGCCAGTCCCAAAGAAAGGAAAAAGTACTTCGGAATGTGCTTCGTTCAGACCGATCACAGTAGCACCAACGCTTTGCAAAATCTTCGAACTTTTGGTCATTGATGAAATCCAGGAAAAATGCTGGACTCCCCCTTCCCAGTTTGGGTTCCAGAGGGGTCTTGGTTGCGGCCACGCCATTTCTGCTTTGGCTTCAGTCTTGATTGACGCTGATGAATCAAAGGAGTCCATTGTTATAGGTCTACATGACGTCTGCCGTGCCTACGACTCACTTCTCCATGACCAACTCATTCTGGATATGGGAAAGAGAGGTGTACAGAAGGACATCCTACTACCCATTAGAGACATGTACGACCACCTACAGGCTGAACTCCTACTTCCTGGCCATGGTCGATCCCTCACTGAATATACACCAGACGTGATGCTGTCCTACCAAGGGAATCCTGTAGTCCCAGTAAAAAGGGGTGCTCGACAAGGATCAGTCACATCTCCTTGTGCCTTTAATAATTGTATTATTGAACCACAGTCTACTATCGAGACAACATGCATATCTCGTGGCATAGACGTTACAATGATAACCTACGCCGATGACATTCTGAACCCCAGCCACACAGTCGCAGGTACAGAGACCACCTTGTCCACACTACAATCAAATTACAGTCGCATTGGCCTTGAATTTAACCCGCAGAAGTCGGATATTCTTCTGTTCAACTGGCGCCAAGAAGAGGTCTCGTCTCTGAGGCTGGGAGAACTGTCTGTAGCCCCTGTCTCGAAAATTATTTACCTTGGTTTACCAATTGGAAAGGATCTAAAAACTACCCGCTCCCTTCTTATTGATCATCTCCGTAAACGCCTGGCTTTTGCTTACAGTAGAGTAGTCTCATCTAAAATCAGTTTCAACCGTTTAATTCTGGCTCAACTTTATAACGCAGTATCCCTTCCCCATTTCCTGTATATAAGCCCGTTTTGGAGAATTTTTCCTGCGCCAGAGAAAAGAAAGCTCAGATCCGCGTTTTTTAAGTATGCGAAGTTCTTGTTGCGGCTCCCGCCGTGGACAAGAAATTCGCACCTTGTTAAAAATTTTAAAATTGTGGACCCAACGGCAGCTATAATTGAACAAATTAAACGGTACATCGAGAAAGTTTCTTCCCGCCCTTGGTACCGTTTGCTAAGGCAGTAAATCGCTGTCCATTTAGTTTTATTTGCACATCTCTTGTCATATTTAGTCTTTTTACCGTCTCTTGTCATATTTAGACTAGTTGATTGAGTCCGTTGATTTTGAATTGAAATTATCAAGTATTTTTGCTGTAGGTTAGGTTAGTTGAATTGAATTTATCAATCATATTGTTTATGTTTCTTCAGTACTTGGGAGTTTAAGAAGTAAAATTTCTTACGTACCTGCAGTGCAATGTATAATTGAGTTTTTGTTTCTGGTCTTTGTAATTTGTTCGATTATGTGTAATGTGTTGTAATTTGTTTTTTGTGTGTTTTTTTTCTTTTTTAGTGATACTCCGTCTTTTGTACCTTTTTTTGACGGGTAATAAATGAAAAAATAAATAAATATCGCGGCTGCTGCGTGCACACCTCGTATGATGGAAATCAAATTGTTCAGGAGATGATAAAAACTAATTTGTTGGTACGATTTATAAGACAAAAATACCAAAAAAATCCACATGACTAAGAAAAAAATTCTTTATATGTAGATATTAATTTTAATTAGAATAAGCAATTTGAAGTGGTAGAAACAGCTCATACGAGGTGTGCGCGGCTCCTATTTGGTTTATACGAGGTGTGATAACCGACTTTCTTCGAAAATGCAAAATATACGTGGTGTGCACAAGTTCAACGTGGTAAAGAGAAATTTTTACGAGGTGTGCTCAAGTTCTTAAGGGTTAAAAAACTGTTTACGAGGTGTGTCGGCTATAACAACATTGTAGGCTATAGGCAATAGATTTAAAATCAGCTATTTTTATTTAAAACAAAATCATTCTGCTATGCTAAGAAAACAAAAATGGTTTACAATCAGAATGCATCACTTAACTTTGATACTTCTGTAGAAAGCATGAGTATCTCTTGGCAACACATCCAGCAACCCCATGAGATCGCTTAACTTACATGCATCAAGGCTAAGGTTTCCTTCGTGAAGTGGACGTATTCGAAGTTTCGGTTCTTTCAAAACCCGTTTTGGCAGAATTATCCATTCGTCCGTGTGTCTGAGCTTGTAATAAACAGATCTATCGGGACTGTATTTATAAGCAACGGTCATGGTGATAGTCGGGTCCCTCTTTTTACATCCAGGTCTACAATCAGGGTAATACTTCAATCCTGTGTAGTCCATGAAAAAAGTATGATTTACCTGTTTTTCGAATTGAGGTTTCTGGGTGGTTTGGATCTTGTGGGAAATTCGAATTGAGGTTTCTGGGTGGTTTGGATCTTGTGATGGATGGATGCCGTCCTTCGCTGCCTGTTCAGACCAGTTCTTCACTTGCCATTCGCCAATGCCAAACGTACTCAAAAACATTTGCTTGCAAACTCTTAGCATCCCTTCTAAGGTTTTCAAATTGTATTTCAGGGTTCCTTTTCTCCTAGAAGGGCCAAGATCAGCCTGCTTGAATTTCTCACAATCGTCGTAAGTGACGAGTGTAGCTATGTAGACCTTCTTTTGTTCCCAGGACATTTTTTTCCAAAAGCTACCAAACAAACTCTGTCTCTCACTTTCAGGAATGATTGAACATTCGAAAACTCTGACCTTCTTAGCATCGACATTACAATGTTTGCATTTAGGGCCAATTTTTCGTTCTGGCTTTAAATCTTTAGTAGCTTTCCACTCACAATTTTTCCTATTCTGTACTTTTCTTCCCTCGTATTCCTTCCCTTGGCATCTAGCATAATAATTTTTTATTCGGTTTTCCCCTGGCTTTGATATGTCTTTCTTCCTGCTTTTTCTAGATGATGCAATACTATTTATCACTGAGCTTTCTGTTTCCACGTTCAAACTGCATTCTGGAATATCTCCTAGACTTCTGTCATGGACTGATGCGGTTCCACTTTCGTGGGCAGGTATATTTAGTGAGTAAATAGCACCACATATATCCGCTGATTCAGCCAGAAGAGATTCTCCAGCAACACTTTTGTCTTGATTCATTTGATATTCCTGTTCATTTCTTGAATTCAAATCAGTATATAAAACGGACTGTCTACTCAGTTCAGTATTTACTAACTCTGCTTCATTAAAAGCTTCATCGGTTTGCTCTGGCAGCAAAAGATTAACACAAACTTCTGCAAGTGAAGCGCTCTGTAATCTGCTATATGGAAGAAGGGGTGCAAGCTCAGCAAAGACCAAAGATTCATCTGCTGTAACCTCACTCTCACTTTCTTCTTCCCTGACCTCTACCGGTTGAGGGATGGCTCTGTCACGTTCAAATCTGATTAAAAGCACGAGGGGTACAGAATGTTCATATTGTTCCAGAACTGGAAATGTTTTCAATGGAGAGTTTGCAACCCATTCTGCCACTCTGCTGGAGTATTCTGCAGTCCTTAATTTATTTTCAGGGTTCTGGTTCTGAAAGACTGGAATTATTTTCAGGGACGAATTAGTGACCAAAGCTGAGATTTGGCTGGAGCGTTCTGGTGTTTCCAAGTTCTCACTTAAATGTTCACCTTTCTCCATCTGGAAATGAAAATACTCAAAATCCGTCGGTATAAGAAATCACAAACTAAAAAAAAAAGAAAAAAGAAGGTGTCCATACAAACAGTGTAATGGAACCCTACTTTTAAGAACACACCATCTATACATACTGAGACCCTCTCATTGATAGGCTTAGCATACTAAGTTCGAGGGTCTGAACTCTTTTACCAAAGAAGCTGTCAGAGGATTTCAGTATCTGTAGAGGGGTAGCATAATATTAGCAAAACGGATGTTGTAAAATAGAAGAGTCCTAGTTTCCAAATAGCTGGGTAATGTAACCTTCACCGGCCTCATAATTAAATTGTTATTAAGTCAAGTGAGTTTGAAATCATAATCTCACTTGACTTAATGACGATTCAATTTTGAATTACCGCTATATTGAACAAAACTCCAGCAACTTTTTGAGGGTAGAGATGGAAATCATAATCCTGCTTGACGTAGTACAATTCATTTGAATTACTGCCATAGTAGAGATGCCTTATTGAGTCGTGACAGGGCTCCTTATATGGGCATAGAACCACGTGGTTTATGGACTTTGTCAGTGAGAATGAAAAAACAGGAATTTTGTCACATTTATGGATGGTTTTATGGACTTTGTCAGTGAGAATGAAAAAACAGAAAGTTTGTCACATTTATGGATGGTTTTATGGATGGTTATGTGTGTTGATTATTTGATGGTTTTATGGATTTTGTCAGTGAGAATGGAAAAAACAGGAACTTTGACACTTCCTTCTTGTTCAAGCCAGATGTTACGAGTTTCCGGGAAACAGTATTTGTTATTGTTGTTTCCAAGCCAAATGTTACGAGTTCCCGGGAAACAGTTAATTAATGTCTGACAGATGACGTCAAGTTAATTAATGTCTTTGCATTTCCAAAGAGAATTGTCTAGGAGAAACAGTTAGATCACACATGATGTCATGATTGATTGATTCACACGAAAGGGGAATTAATTTGTTGTTCTAAAGAGAATTGATTCACGAAAGGGAAATTAATTTGTTGTTTCTAACAAGAGAATCGTTTCCGAGCAGACGTTTTGATCTTAGCGCGCGAAAAGGTTTCCAAATAATTTGAAATGCATTGGCGCAGAGATGCCAAACAAAAGGAACATGCCGAAATTCCGTTTAGGGATAATTTTGGCGAAACCGTTTTAGCTATTTTATGGAACTATTTCGGTGAAACAGCTAGAGACATTTTAAAAGGTGATTTTTGAAGAGATTTTGGAAAAGAATTTGAGTGTGGTCGTTATAATACACAAGTTGTATTTTAACAGTGTTGTGAGGTCCTCTACCCCAACCCAAAGGGCCCCGATTGCTCTACCCCAACCCCAAAGGTTCCGATCCCCCTACCACAACCCCGAAGGAAGCCACCGGTCCTCAAAGGTTCTCTGGGCTTCCAAAGGACCCCCCCCCCGGACCCCCAAAGACCCTCACCCAGTCCCCAAAGGTCCCCAGGCACCCAAAGGGCCCCAGACCCTAAAAAGGCCATACCCGAGCCCCAAAGGCCCTCCCCGGTCCCCAAAGGTCCACCAGACCCCAAAAGCCCTCCCCGGTCCCCAAAGGTCCACCAGAACCCCAAAAGCCCTCCCCCGGTCCCCAAAGGCCCTCCCCCGGTCCCAAAGGCCCTCCCCGGGCTCCCAGGGCTCCCAAAGGGCCCCGATTACTCTACCCCTACCCCGAAGGAAGCCTCCGGTCCTCAAAGGTCCCCCAGGCTCCCAAAGACCCTCACCCGGTCCCCAAAGGTCCACCGGGCTCCCAAAGGGACCCCAGACCCCCAACGGACCCACCGGGCCCCAAAGGGCCCAATCCGTGCTCAAGGGCCCCCCCGGACCCCCAAAGGTCCTCCACCAGTCCCCAAAGGCCCTCTCCCGGTCCCAAAGGTCCACCAGGCACACAAAGGGCCCAATCCGTGCTCAAGGGCCCCCCGGACCCCCAAAGGTCCTCCACCAGTCCCCAAAGGCCCTCTCCCGGTCCCAAAGGTCCACCAGGCACCCAAAGGGCCCCAGACCCTAAAAAGACCATACCCGAACCCCCCAAAGGCCCTCACCGGTCCCCAAAGGTCCACCAGACCCCCAAAAGCCCTCCACCGGTCCCCAAAGGCCCTCCCCGAGCTCCCAGGGCTCCCAAAGGGCCCCGATTGCTCTATCCCCAACCCCGAAGGAAGCCTCCGGTCCTCAAAGGTCCCCCAGGCTCCCAAAGGACCCAGTGGACCCCCAAAGGCCCTCACCTGGTCCCCAAAGGTCCACCGGGCTCCCAAAGGGACCACCGGACCCCCAAAGGGTCCCCCGGACCCCAAAGGTCCTCCCCAGGTCCTCAAGGGTCGCCCAGACCCCCAACGGACCCACCGGGCCCCAAAGGGCCCAATCGGTGCTCAAGGGCTCCCCGGACCCCCAAAGGCCCTCACCCGGTCCTCAAAGATCCACCGGGCTCCCAAAGGACCAGTCGGTCCTCAAGGACCCTCTCAGACGTGCAAAGACCCTCCCCAGACCCCCAAAGGCTCATCCCGGTCCCCAAAGGTCCCCTCAGGCTCCCATATGACCACTCCACCCCTCAAGGGCCCCTGGATCCCCAAACGCCCTCCCCGGACCCCTCCAAAGAACCCCCTCTCCATTTTTAACACTTTTTATGGCTTTATTATATCCTTTTAGAACAAGTTCCTTTCATAATGTCCCTCCTAAACCCATTTTCCAACTTGAAGTACTTATCTTTTTCACCCACTTTCTCAATGAAAAAGAAATTAGTTTTTAATCAATTCTAATTTTCCAAATAATATAAAAATTTTCCACTTTAGTTCAGATCTGTCTCGAAGAGATGAAAAATTTAAAATACTGTTCCAAATTTTTCGCAGGAAGTGAAGAAAAATTCAAGTTCTCTTCTGAATTTTACCAAAGAATAAAATTCAATTCTAATTTCACCAGAGAAAATAAAAATCTTCCGCTTCAGTTCTTTATTTCACAAAGACATAAAGAAATTTAAAGTTCAATTCTAAATTTTTCGGTGGAAGATAGAAAAAGCAATACCATACTTGTGAATATTTTCCCGGAAAATAAAAAGTTCTAGTTCAATTTACAATTTCCTCAACAAAGTCAAGGAAAGTTCAAGTTCTCTTCTGAATTTTACTAAAGAACAAAATTCAATTCTAATTTTTTCAGAGAAAATAAAAATCTTCCACTTCAGTTCTTTATTTCACAAAGACATAAAGAAATTTAAAGTTCAATTCTAAATTTTTCGTTGTACAAATCGACGTAGTACAATTCATTTTGAATTACTGCCATAGTAGAGATGCCTTATTGAGTCGTGACAGGGCTCCTTATATGGGCATAGAACCACGTGGTTTATGGACTTTGTCAGTGAGAATGAAAAAACAGGAATTTTGTCACATTTATGGATGGTTTTTATGGACTTTGTCAGTGAGAATGAAAAAACAGAAAGTTTGTCACATTTATGGATGGTTTTATGGATGGTTATGTGTGTTGATTATTTGATGGTTTTATGGATTTTGTCAGTGAGAATGGAAAAACAGGAACTTTGACACTTCCTTCTTGTTCAAGCCAGATGTTACGAGTTTCCGGGGAAACAGTATTTGTTATTGTTGTTTCCAAGCCAAATGTTACGAGTTCCCGGGAAACAGTTAATTAATGTCTGACAGATGACGTCAAGTTAATTAATGTCTTTGCATTTCCAAAGAGAATTGTCTAGGAGAAACAGTTAGATCACACATGATGTCATGATATTTTCACACGAGGGGATGAGAATGTCAGTTCTAAGCACTACGAATAGGCTAATGAGATATTTATG
>JAPEVW010000926.1:0-33000 GCA_027921565.1 Artemia sinica
ATCCAACTCTTGCATTTCAATGAAAGAAATTCAAATGAACTTTGAAAAATCAAGAGAATGTAACTCTGACAAGGTAAACCACGACAGAACACTACTGAAATATTCTTACTCTTGCATTTCAATTAAAGAAATTCGAATTCGAAATGAACTTTGAAAAATCAAGAGAATATAACTCTGACAAGGTAAACCACAACAAAACACTACTCAAATATTCCAACTCTTGCATTTCAACAAAAGAAATTCAAAATTAACTTTGAGAAATCACGAAAATGTAACTGTGACAAGGTAAACCATACAAAACACTACTGAAATATTCCAACTCTTGCATTTCAACGAAAGAAATTCAAAATGAACTTTGAAAAATTAAGAGAATGTAACTGTGACACGGTAAACCATGACAAAACACTACTGAAATATTCAAACTCTTTTACATTTCATCGAAAGAAATTCAAAATGAACTTTGAAAAAATGAGAGAATGTAAAGTGTGACAAGGTAAACCACAACAAAACACTACTGAAATATTCCAGCTCTTGCATTTCAACGAAAGGAAAAGAAAACCAAAATGAACTTTGAAAAATCAAGAGAATGTAACTGTGACAGTATAAAGCACAACAAAACACTACTGAAATATTCCAACTCTTGCATTTCAACGAAAGAAATCCAAAATGAACTTTGAAAAATTAAGAGAATGTAACTGTGACATGGTAAACCATGACAAAACACTACTGAAATATTCCAGCTCTTGCATTTCAACGACAGAAATCCAAAATGAGCTTTGAAAAATCAAGAGAATGTAACTGTGACATGGTAAAACCACGACAAAACCCTAATGGTGGAAGGGGGAGCCAAAAGTTGGGGGGACGGGGTCCTTTTGTCTCAAAATGCGCAAATTAAAATAGCTTATTTTCAAAGTGTTCAAATGATCCCTACTCTTAAAATTTGGATTATTGCCTAATAACATTTGGTTAATTCAACTGAAAGTTCCAACTTAAGATAATCTAAGATATGACATAGAAGGCGGCAATTTGTTCGTTTATTGTCAAAGTGTTCAAATTTTTTTTTTTGCGGCGCTTTTCGGGCCCATAGCGCATCCCGCAGCGCTTTCCTGGCCCGTGGCGCATCTTTTGCGGCGCATCCCTGCGGCGCTTCTCGGGCCCGCAGCGCTTCCTACGGCGCTTCTCGGGCCCATAGCGTTTCCTGCGGCGCTTCCTTCCCCGATCCGCAAGGATGGACATTAAGAAAATAACTTGTTCTGAAAAGATATAATAAAGCCATAAAAAATGGGGATGGGGCTCTTTGGGGGACCCGGGAGGGCGTTTGGGGATCCGGGGGCCCTTGAGGGCTGGTTGCCCTTTGGGAGCCCTGTGGACCTTTTGGACTGGGGGAGGGCCTTTGGGGCCCGGGGAGGGCCTTTGGGGGTCCGGTGGCCCATTGGGAGCCTGGGGGACCTTTGAGGACCGGGGGAGGGCCTTTGGGTCCGGTGGACCTTTGGGGACCGGGTGAGGGCCTTTGGGAGTCCGGGGGCCCTTTGGGAGCCCTGGGAACCTTTGGGGACCGGGGGGCTCCTTCTGGATTGGGGTATGGGGATTGGAACCCTTTGGATCGGGGTAGGGCGATCGGGGCCCTTTGGGGTTGGGGTAGGGTACCTCACAACACTGTTAAAATACAACTTGTGTATTAAAACGACCACACACTCAAAACCTCTTCTAAAATCATCTTTTAAAATGTCTTTAACTGTTTCGCCGAAATAATTTCCATAAGCTGTCTAAAACCGTTTCGCCCAAATAATCCCCTAAAAGTAATTTTCTGTGTGTTCCTTTTGTTTTTTGGCAACTCTGTGCTTTCACATGTCAAATTTCTAGGAAACCCTTTCCTACGTTAATCTCTTCATCTCATAAATGTTCCTAGCTAAACTATTAAGGTTTCGTTAGAATATCAATTTATCTCTCCGACTTAAAGCTCAGTGAAGCCGTATTTAAAAATAGAATTTCTATCTCTTTAGACTCCCGCATAATTCCAAGATAACAAGTGATGTCATTTATAATTCCTGACACTAAAGATCAATGAAGCCCTATTTAAAAATAGAATATTAATTTTTCTCTCTGACCTAAAGAACGTTTATCCCACAGACCAAGATTAAAGAAGCCATAATGTTTCTTAATTCCCCCTTCGTGAATCAAATAATTTCCCGCCGATTATGTAAATCAAATTCTCAGGTTAGGTTCGACTAAAGATCAAAGAAACCATAATGTTTCTTAATTCCCCCTTCGTGAATCAATAATTTCCCCGCCGATTATGTAAATCAAGTTCACAGGTTAGGTTCGCCTAAAGATCAAAGAAACCATAATGTTTCTTAATTCCCCCTTCGTGAATCAATATATTCCCCTAGCGATTATGTAAATCATTTCTCAGGTTAGGTTAGCCAAACAATCTCATAACATTCGCGTCAAGCATGTCCATTCTCACTGACAACGAACAGACATAAAACAGGAACATAAATTGCTGTTGTCATCCATAAATGTGAGAAAGTTCCTGTTTTTCCATTCTCACTGACAAAAACCATCAAAACAGACATAAATATGAGAAAGTTCCTGTTATTCAAATTCTCACTGACAAAAACCATAAAACATCCATAACCATCCATGGAAAACATCAAATAAATTGACCAACACACAACCATCCATGAAAACAGACATAAATGTGAGAAAGTTCCTGTTTTTTTTTCAAATTCTCACTGACAAAAACCATAAAAACATCCATAATTTGATTTTGACAACCATGAAAACATCAAATAAATTGACCAACACACATAACCATCCATGAAAACAGACATGAATGTGAGAAAATTCCTGTTTTTCCAAGTGAGAAAATTCCTGTTTTTTTATTTCTCAGTGACAAAACCATAAACCACGTGGTGATCGTGGGGATCAATAGGGGCCATTCTACTCATTGAGCCGGGTCCCAATAACCAATACTATATGTTAACATTGGGTAAAGTTCCTAACTTTCAGCCCTCCTCCTGGGGCTTCGAGGGATTAAGTCATCCTAAAAGACATAATTATAATATTTTCGACAATGCTTAACAAAATGGCTATCTCAAAATTTTGATCGGGTGACTTTGGGAAAAAAATGAGCGTGGGAGGGGGCCTAGTTGCCCTCCATTTTTTTGGTCACTTAAAAAGGGCACTAGAACTTTTAATTTCCGTTCCAATGAGCCCTCCCACGATATTCTATGACCACTGGGTCGATACGATCACCCCTGGGAAAAAGAAAAACAAAAAAACAAATAAACACGCATCCGTGATCTTTCTTCTGGCAAAAAATGGAAAATTCCACATTTTTGTGGATAGGAGCTTGAAACCTCTACAGTAGGGTTCTCTGATACGCTGAATATGATGGTGTGATTTTCATTAATGTTCTATAATTTTTAGGGGGTGTCTTTCAAAAATCAGCCAAATTTTCTCAGGCGCGTAACTTTTTGATAGGTAGGATTAAATTTAATGAAACTTATATATTTGAAATCAGAATTAAAATCTGATTCTTTTGATGTATCTATTGGTATCAAAATTCCGTTTTTAGAGTTTCGATTACCATTGAGCCGGGTCGCTCCTTACTTACAGTTCGTTACCACGAACTGTTTTTTTTATACACTATTACTGCTAGTCCTGTTCCTAATGCTACCACTTCTACTATGACACTAGTAAAATTAAGGATACACGTATGAAAGTAAAAATTTGACCGAATATTGAGGGTGACTTTGAACTAAATCAAAACATAAAATGCGTATGTAGATTTTCAAAAGGGCGTATCTCAGGAAATGATTTTAGTATTAAGTTGAGTCCTTTGGATAATACTTAAAGGGGAAGATCAATTGAAATAAAGGTAATATATGTTTGTCACTACTAACACTAATACCACTGCAACTTTTCCTTATGCTACTACTGCTACTAAACTACTCCAACTACTACTACTGCTAATACAACACTAACACTGTAACTACTTTTTACTACCACCGAAACCACTGTGATAATAGTCCTATTTACGGTAAGTCTAACAAGGTAAAATTTGAGAGAATATTGACAGCAAATTTGCACTAACAAAGAGACTCTGTGCATTTAGATTGTCAAAATAGCGTATCTTAAGAATTGGTTTGTGTATTAAGTTGGAACTCTCAGAGAAAACTTAAAGGGGATGATCAATTGACCAAAAGGCAATATGCACACACTGCTACTAATACTACTGCTACTGCAACATTTACTAATTCTACTACTACTATTACTATTGCTCCAATTGCTACTTCTATCACAAGTACTTGTAAGGTAAAGGGCATTAAGATGAAATTTCAAAAAGTATGCGACTATAAAGGTTGAAAAAAGGCGAATCGACAATATCGTAGCAATGGCTAATTGTATTAAGTTGAGTAGTTATACTACTGCTGTGACTACTATTACAACTATACCTAAGGGTATGAAGGTGAAATTTTCAGAGAATATTTATATAAATTTCTGTTGTACGGATGACAACCTGCCATCCGTATGCAGGTTGTCAAAAGGGTATGTCACCAATATCTTAGGAACAGTTTTCGCATGTGAAAATTTAAACTTACAACGCTTGTTATGGGGAATGTTGATCTAACCAAAAGACAATATTTGCATCATAATACTACTGCATCTATTCTTAAAACTACTACTACTGCTACTGTTTTTCTTGTTGCTACTAGTACTACTTCTACTAAAGCTAATACTACTACTATTAACTTTATTCCTACTGCTACTGCTATAACTATTGGTGCTACTAATACTACTAATAAACCTAAGGGTATTAAGGCGAATATTTTGGGCAATATTGTAGCTGTATTGAAGTAAATAAAAAAACACTATGCTCGCATAGGTTGTCAAGGTAACGTATCAGCAATGCTTCAGGACCGGATGATGGTGTTAAGTTAAAAATGTTAAGTTTCATTGTATATTGAAGGGGATGCTGAAAAAAGGTGATATGTGCATGCTGCTACTAATGCTACTACTGCTACTACAACTATTGCTACAACACAAGCTAAGGGTATTAAGTTGAAGCTTTCAAAGAATATTTAGGCGGATTCTGAACTAAATCAAAAAACTAATTCCCTATTGACAATCTCGTATAGATTGTCAATAGGATGACAAACCATTGTTACAATAACGGCTTACATCATTAAGTTAGACTTTTCAGGGGAAGTTGAGGCCCGGTTTTGAACTAGCCAGAAGACACTATGTGTAACTTTTGGTTCCATTGTAACTGAACCCTTGTGTAAATGAACCCAAGCAACTGAGCCCCTTTAACTGAACCCCCGTATAACCGAAACAACGTGCAACTGAACCCCGTATAACCGAACCCCCGTGCAACTGAACCCCCGTGCAACTGAACCCTCGGGCTACTGAACCCTCATGCAACTGAGCCCCCTTTAACTGAACCCTCGTGCAAATCAACCCCCGTGCAGCTCAACCCCATTTAACTAAACCCCGTGTAACTAAACCCCCATGTAACTGAACCCCCATGTAACTGAACCCCGTGCAACTGAACCCCCGAATAATCGAACCCCCCGTGCAACTGGATCGCCATGCAACTGAACCCTCGTGCTACTGAACCCTCATGCAACTGAACCTACTTTAACTGCAACCCTCGTGACACTCAACCCCCGTGCAACTCAACCTATTTAACTAAACCCCCGTGTAACTGAACCCCGATGTAACTGTAACTGTCTGTAACCATGTAACCATGTAACTGTGTGTTAAAAGAACACGACTGATGAGCGAAAGATGATGAAAGAGGGGTAATACTGAACTCTCAGCTATCAGTCTTGGGAGACATCTGACAGTTTATAAGTGATCATGGAATTCCTGTGTTGTTTTTAAAGTCACTTTTCTGTGAATAGGCAGCGTAGTGACAGATTGCACCTGGTGAAGATAAATCACATCAGTCCAGTTCTTGTCAGGAAAAATTACTCAGTGATAATTTATTGCTCCCGCTAGCATTATGCGCTTCTAGGTCAGGGTCTAGGGACCTAGGGGTAAATCCAGGCCTGAGCGTGCACATATTTCCTTTTGGCGAATTGACTTTCTCTTTAAGCACTCCCTGAAAGTTCCAACTTAATACACAAATCCCTTTTTGAGATATGCCATTTTAAAAATCTGGATGCATATAGTGACTTTTGATTTAGTTCAAGTTCCACCTCAAATACCTCATTCTATAAAATTTTCAAATTGATATGCGTAGCCTAAATTAGTAGTAATTTTTCAAATTAGTAGTAATAGTAGCAGTATTAATAGCAGTAGTAGCAGGTAGATGCCCCAGAAGTTTCATCTTGATACGCTAAGCTATTCCAAAAAAAGTGCTGGTACATCTGTATCAGCAATCTGTATGTTATTGCAAGTTACCAATTGCTAAAATGTAAAGTTTTTATAGAAGGGATGATCGCAAAAACTTTGAAGGAGGCTCATTCGATTGGAAACTGAAAGTTCAAGTTCAATTTCGAAGAATCAAAGGTAATCACACGACAATCAGCCTATCCCTCTTAACCGACATCCCCCCCTAAATAAATCCGATCAAAATAAAAATGAAAATTTTGTTCAAAATAGTCTGAAGATCAAATAACCATGCCTTTGGGATTAACAACCCCACCAGCAGCATCTGAGGCAAGGGCTGTAAGTTAAGCTAGTTGCTCATTGCTAACACATAAGGTTTTTGTAGACAATTTTTTTTATGAACTTTGGGGGGGGGGGGGGGTGGGGCTCATTCGATTGAAATCAAAATTTCCAGTGCACTTTTCAGAGTCAACAGTGATCGAAGGGCTTCCACACCACCCTATTTTTCCCCCAAATACATCCGATCTCAATTTATGGACGGCCATTTTATTTAAAAACAGTTTAAAGGTTAAATAACTATACCATAGTTAAATAACTAAGGTTCATAACCCTATTGTGTGTTACCCAATTTAAGTACGGTGGTTGAGTTGCACGAGGGCTCAGTAGCACGAGGGTTCAGTTGCACGGGGGTTCAGTTGCTCGGGGGTTCGGTTATACGGGGGGTTCAGTTTCACGGGGATTCAGTTACATGGGGGTTCAGTTACATGGGGGTTCAGTTACAAGGGGGGTATAGTTAAATGGGACTGAGTTGCACGGGGGTTGAGTTGCACGAGGGATCAGTTAAAGGGGGTTCAGTTGCATGAGGGTTCAGTAGCACGAGGGTTCAGTTGCACGAGGGTTCAGTTCCCTGGGGGTTTAGTTGAACGGGGGTTCAGTTGCACGGTGGTTCGGATATAGGGGGGTTCAGTTACACGGTGGTTCAATTACACGGGGGTTCAGTTACAGGGGTTCAGTTGCTTGGGGTTCAGTTACGCGGGAGTTCAGTAACATGTACACCGTAACTTTTGATACTACTTCAACGGTTACTGTGACTACCAAGGCCATAACCAGAGGGGGGGTTAGGGGGGGTCTGATCCCCCCCCCCCCCCCCCCCCCCCCGAAATTTTTTTGACTCGTAAAAAACGCAACAAAAATGGATATAAACAAATTTTGTATGCGTTTTTTTTTTGAGGTTTTTTCGTGTAACCCCCCCCCCCCCCCCCCCCAAAAAACGAAAAAAATCTTTGAGTAAAACACCCTCCGAAAAAGATCCTGGGTACAGCCTTGCTCGAAACCCCTATGCCTTCCCAAGGCCAGAACATAATTTGCGCTTTGCTGAAGAAATTTAATGTTTTTAAACTCTTATAACTTTAACAAATCAAATATTATTAACGTTTTGATTAATAAATATCAGAATATGTATATTAAACTGACATTGCATATTCATTTGTACTTTTTCAGTAAAGTGCAAATTATATTCTGGCCTTGGGATGGCATAGGGAATTTGAGCCCTACTCATGTTGGTTTCTGCTTGTTTTGAGTTTGACTCGGTTATTTATTGCAATTTCTGTTCGTTTTGGGTCTTATTTATTTATCAATGCTGATTTGTGGTAGTTTTACTCTTGGTAGAGTATTTGATTTAATTTTTTCTCATTTTTGGCTTAATGGAGTTCTTTACTTTTCTTTGCAAAACTTATTTTGTGGAAAAAGTTTCTTTAACTAATAATTGCTAATAGCAGTCCATCGACCGTAAAGAAGGGTCATTGGCTATGCATCGTTCAAACCGTGAAGTTATCCTCTATGCAATTCACACGGATTGCATAAGATACACTTTTCATCATACTCGTCAACATTTGTACAATTATCATAGGTGCCCAGTGTATACATGCTGCCCAGTGTATATGTGCTCAGTGGACATGTATAGAATAATTTTTCAGTGTTGACTCTCTCACCGCTAACAAGAAACTGACTTACTAACGATAAAAAAAATGTTCTTTTCTGATTGATAAAGGGAGTGAGAAAGCGGATGAGTAATCGAGTGAATTCACAATTCAACTGAACCTGCTTGAACAGGATTTTCTATATTGTCGAGTTATATATTATTCTCATGAAAAATCATTTGTATAGAGTCTTAAATCATCATCGAATTTCTAAGGTAGTGTTCAAAAGCAAATCCACAATAATATTTTGTTTCAATAAATCGAGTAAATGCGTTTGGGCCACGATTCATAAGCATCATACAATAATTAAAACCGGAGATTCATCTTTCATAATATCCTCAAGCATTCACTGAGGTAATATATTCTTTTGTATAGATAAATTTTGAAAGCGATCATTTACATTCAGACATTTTTCCAAAATCACAAGATTCTGCACGATTTTATGTTTCATAAATCCATCCATTTTTTAGATGCTAACACTCTCACAGCTGACTAGAGACTAACAAGATCCTCTTATGCTTTGATAATTTCCCTAGAGGGAGGAACGGTAACCTACTAAAAATATCTAACAAGAAAAAAACATTTTCGATTTAGAGACATTTATATTACATAATTACAACAATATAATCACTCATTTTCACTTACTGATACAACTTACTGTCCTTAATATATTTCACTATTGCATTTAAAGCAGCTTTAAGTCTATGTGAATACATTTTATTAAGTCTTGCTGCAAAACATAACTGCTCCTCCTATTTGAATTTCCTCAGTAATATCACATATCTTGCATACATCTCATCCCATTCAAGGCTTTGTCGGGATCCACTTGTAATTTTTTCTACTGCTACGTCTGGCACTCTTGTCTTTGTATCATTGCAGCTGTTGCCAAACTCCACTATAAACTTCCAATAGTGTAAACAAAAACCACTCATTTTCGCTAGTATGTCTTGTCAAATAAAAACTTGATGAAAAAATATATTCAAATTATTCACTCTCTGAATTCTAGTTTCTCACTAATATGAAATACATTTAAAATCTAGTCTTATATTGGATCTGACTGCTACGGTTGGTTGCTAGGTCTCATGGCTATATTCAAATGAGATTCTCATGGAAGTATGCAAAAGAGATGTATCCTCTGTAGTATGGTTATGTAAGTAGGTCAATGACAACGACCCATATATAGGCATTCTTTAGAGCCCAAATAAGGGTATGCAGTCTGTAGTATTGCCCCCCCCCCCAACTACTATTGGGAAGCAACTAGTACTTTTGGAAAACAAAATTATGTTTTGAAAAATTTTATAATAAAAGTTCTGCCTGCAGCTCTTTTCGCCCAGATCAAAATAATAGTATATTCCATTATCCTATTTTATATACAATATTCAATAGCTTCTTATTTTTGAAGGGCTTTGCCCTCCTACTGGCTTCCATATGAACGTCCCTTTAAAAAAGATTAGTTGAAGAATTTGTCCTGAAAACCGTGCAAATGATGAGCTTATAATTAACTTTTGATATTTCGAGTCCCAGTAAAAAGTTGGAGGTGTACGTCTTTGGGAGGGGGAGATTTTGATCATTCTTAAGGCAATATCTTACGAATAGTAAACTCAAATGTTATAAGAAGGGGTTGAAGGAGGGGCTAGTAACAAACTGTAAGTAAAGAGCGGTCCATGCTAATAGAAACTGACACTATAAAATCGAAGCTTTTTGTAAAATATATGCAACAATAGAATCTGCTATTCACAAGGATTCTCAGGAAGCAAAAGTTATTAATTTTGATGTTGCTCATTAAAAGTTTTTAACATATGGATATTTTGATTTGCTTCTCCCTAGATATTGATATTTCCTGTCGATCGGCGTCACTGAAGCATTGCTGACGAAATTTTGAAGCATTGCTGTACAAAGTGAAACTTTGATTCAAGGAATCGGACCTGAGGGGGTAATAGCCCTTTTCAAATTAAGGGGTAACCCTGAGAGAACGAACCTTAGCCAATAGTAGCTGAACTACATAGTAGCTGAATAGTAGCGCCATTGGAATCAACATAGTTCAGTTGAAAGTAAAAAGTAACATAATGACTTAAAACGAACAAAAAATATCCCGTGTATGAGGGGTACTGTCCCTGTTAAACTTCAGTGTTTTACATTAAAGTTGCAGCGGTAGCTGCAATTTAGTAAAGAACGAACCGCGGCCCATAGTAACCCAAAATTAAAAAAAAAAACGCGTAAAAAAAATTATGAAGAATGACTTTCTAAACAAAGAGACTTTTGAATGAGAACAAGAAGAATTTTTTTAAAGTACAATAAAACGCTTGCTTCTAGAGGGGGGAGGTTGAGGATAGGGCAGCCGACCTCATATACGGAACAAATAATTTTGATGTTAAGAACTCCAATTTCAAACAGTTTTATTTATAAAGAAAAGAGAACATAATACGTTTTTGGGGGAAAAAGGAGGGTAATTTTGCATTATATGAGCCTTTACAAGGAAAACCAGTCACGAAAACCTGTTTTTGGCGGGTTATTTCAAGAGACAGCTATAGAGTAATGCAATGCATAACGTAGTTTTCATTGCGTATACGATATTTAAACTGTTGTTTTTTTGGGGTTTAGGGGGGAGGGGAAGGTACATAGGCTAGGTTAGGTTACGTATTTAATATATGCTATGCTTTTCCCCCCCCCCTCCCCCTAGTGTGCAAATATATAGCCCAAATTTGTTTAAAGCTATTATATATTCATCCTATTTTATTTTATTTCATTAGCATTAGCCAAACTTGACCTTTTAGAAAGGCCATTATAATGTGCAAGCACCAAAAAAGATAATTTTTCAAAGTGACTTTCCCCAGCCAATTAGCTTTTCAAGATAATTAAAGGGTTCTGGCTCTCTGAAGTCATAATTTTTCCTTTTTCACTTGTTAGGGAACTATTCGGAAAGCCTGCTTTTATTAACAGCTGATTGCTGATGTGTGTCGAAAAACCTGAAACTTAACTACCTTCAAAAATTTGCGTCCATAACTTAACATCTTTCGTAATTAACTTCGCAAAGTTGCCTCTTCATCTAAGCTTTATTCGGGATTTGCTCTCTTCTTATGATAACTAAGAGAAAAGATCCATATTTTGTATGACCTCGAATTCTTCTTCGATATTAACAGATGATGCAGGCTACTCAGCAATTCCTACTCCCGTTTCAAATATTTCTACATCTTTCACTTTTCCGAATTTATCACCAAACGAATTCCAGGACCAAAGTTAAAATATAGCCTCGAGGAGCTCCTTTTTCCTTACTATTTTTCCCTCTAATGGTTTTCCCTATAGGAGAATGAGGCAATGAAGTTATACTTTATGTGTCTCTCATCAGTTTCCTTTTTTTTACATTTTAACGCAAAGCAAATATTTAAAGTCAGTCAGCCGGTGGATTAAAGCAAAACAACGATGAAGAAAAAAAAAAAGAATAAAAATAAAGCTGTGATATTTTCTCGGTCCGATAAACCTATGCCTCAAATTAAATAACAACATAAATATATATTTGTTAGTAAACATAACTGTTGGTAAAATTCAGACAAAAAAAACTAACAAACCCGAATATGAGCGGTAAATGATGCAAATAATTAATTGCAGTATCTTCAGTCGTTAAAAAAGCAAAGCAAGAGGAAAAAAAGGGAAAAAAGACAAAGGGAAAAAGAAAGAAGAATCGCAGAAATAAGTATGAAATAATAGGCTAACTATATATAAATATAAATTTGTTTTAGAAAAACCTCAACAAATTTGAAATTTAGGGCAGGGCCACGCCTGAAATCCGAATGAAGAGTTCAGGAGAAAAAAAAACTAGTCAGTAGCTAGTCAAGCTACGAAGGGAAAAGAGGGCTGGATATTTCTAAAAGTAATAAAAATAATTTTCCTGAACCTCCCAGAAGTTCTCCCCGTTTCACATTTTCTATTGGATAGCCTTTGCCTTAAATAGACATTTGAGGGCTATGAGTGGTGGAAATTTGTTACGTGTAGAGAAAGTATACCAGGGATTACAAAGCGAGTGGTGTTTTGGGATGTTCTAGAGGTACAGGGAGCCGGCAACTTTTCTCAAATATCTTCATTAGCTACAGGAAATGTTTGTTCTTTCTTTACTGGTTCTTTTTAAATGTACAAAGGTGAAAAAAAAATCTTGCACAAAAAGGGGGGATTTTCTTGAACGTCAAACTAAACTTTAGCTAGAAATTTTAATATGCTCGTTCTATATTTTTCTTTTCATCCTCCCAACAGTAAATATTTAATTTTCAACTAAATTAGGCAAATGACATACCGTCAGTCTTGCTATTTTATTATGCGTTTGCTGGTCATATCTCGTTTTAACAAACATCATTAGGGAGACATAATCTATTCAACGACAGGTCAGTGAGATTAGTCATGTTCTCAAGAAAAGATAGATTTATCTAGTGATAAGCGAAATATGGAACTGTCATTACTTTTCTAATACCCCAATTACGACCTTTGCATTGGGAGTAGGAGCCTGGCTATAAAATTGGATCTAGATATTTAATTTGGGAGGGGCTCAGAAAGATAGATATCAGTAATGCGTGCAACATTAATGGCTTAGCTGAATCTGTGTTGGGCAAATAAATTTCGAATAAGCACTAGATTCATGATTGCAATAGGATATAAAAGACGAAAGTGGAAAACAAAACAAAAGTGCTTCCTTTCGATTTCTTATTTTTAAAAGTAAAACTACGAATTTTGCCCAAAAAACAAGAGGAAGTGTTGCGGAATAAAGACGCATTCGGTCCTTAAGTCATCTAATACACTCAAGAGAAATGGTTAATATGGATATTTATCTTATTGCTTAATTTAATTAAGTTGATTCAATTCATGAAATTATGTTTGGTGATGTATAATTGCGCATAGGCTATTATGAAGGGATGGGAGCAGTTGGTGATTGTGTAGCCAGAGGGAAGGGGGAAGATTCTGTAAATGAGGGAAGCTGCCCCATGCTCAATCCCTCATTCTTTATACTAAACTTTGATTTCTGTCCCGATTCTTCAAGAACGACAGCTGAAACACAAGGGTTATTGAAATGGAATCAGAGATTTTTAAAGCCCTAAAAAGCTTTTGCTTTAAGAATGAGGAGTTGAAGAGGGGCAGCCCCCTCGATTTTATTTAATGTTTTTAATCTTGTTCCTTATATTCAGTAGAAAAAAACTTATTTTTTTCATCACGCTTAAGAGAGCCTAGGATATAACAGCTTGTTACACTAAATCTGTAAGTGAAAAGTGACCTTTGCCAATAGGTACTAAACTCCTAAAAAAGGTTATGGTAAAAATAAACATGCACCAACATCTGTTATTTATACTGATTCCAACTAAGTAATATGTTGTTAATTTTAAAGTTGTTCATCAAAAAGTACTATCACATACACATCTACGTAATTTTAGAAATAGGAAATTGAATTGCCCCAAAAAAGGTGTGGTACTAATGGAAACTACGCAATAAATTTGGACATAATGAGTACTTAATAAGATTTTTTCTAAAACTAATGTACTTCAAATGTTAAACTTTGATTTCAAGACTTTGGTTTGAGGGGGTAGTAGCTCTTGTCAATTTCAGAATAACCCACGTTTGGTATTAAAAATTATAAGAAAAATAAGAAAAGCAGTTTTTTTTTTAATGAAAGTAAAGAGAGACGGTGAAAATTAGAAGAAAACGGAATTAACCCGTATATGATGGGGACTACCTCCTTCTGAGCTCCTCGGTCTCTACTCTGAAGTCTTTTTCTCCCAATGTTTTAAGAGTGACTGCTCAACAGTGCTGCCAGAAGGTGTAACAAAAAATACGCCAGGCCTTGCTGTTTGAAAAACACACCAAAAATATGACACAGCCTTTGGAGACTATGACTGCCAACACGGTCAGTTTCTAAAGTGCTATTAAATAAAAAAAACAAGTTTTTTTAACTGAAAGTAAGGAATGACGTTAAAACTTAAAACGAACAGAAATTATTCCGTATATCAAAGGGGCTGTCCCCTCCTCAACGTCTCGCTCTTCACGCTAAAGTTTTTTATTGTTTAAAAAATGGAGTTGTGAGAAAGTCAAACTTTAGCGCAAAGAGCGAGGCGTTGAGGAGGGGACAGCCCCTTTCATACACGAAATAATTTTTGTTCGTTTTAAGTTTTAACGTCGTTCCTTACTTTCAGTTAAAAAAATTTGTTTTTTTTTATTTAATTTTTGAACGTTTTTTTAATTAATGCAGAGTTTGAGCTTGGCTCACCGTACATGAACAATTAAAATAAAATTTGCACATTAACTTTACTTTTATTTGGTTAAATGGCTTTCTCGAAACTTGTTTAATTTTATTTACGACGTTTTTATTAGTAATAAATATGCGTAGCTTACGAATTAACCTACGTAACGAACTTCTATATTCATATATTTTTTAATACGTATATTAGGGGTTCGTTCCCTAGCCAATACCTCACTCTTTAAGCTAAAGTTCGAATTTTGTTCCAATTCTTTAAAAATGACCCTGAATCACAAAGGCCGTTATTTAGAATAAATAGCTCTAATGAGTACTAAAACATCTTTGGCTTAAAGAGTGAGGTATTGACTAAGGGGTGATCCCAATCATATACGTAATATTTTCTGTTCGTTTTAAGTTTTGATGTTGCTCCTTACTTTCAGTTGAAAAACTTGTTTTTTTTTAATTTAGTTTCTGATCTTTTTTTAAATAATGCTGGGAAATCCGGCGCCCCCCTTCATAGCAATGTCCCTTCCCCCATTAAAACTTCCTTCATGGAAAGATCCTCCCACACAACCCCCGCCCCGCCCCCCCCCCCCCCCCCGACCCACTACCAGAAAAAATTTCCCCCTGAAAAACGTCTGTATACTTCTCAATAACCAATACTATATGTTAACATTGGGTAAAGTTCATAACTTTCAGCCCTCCCCCCAGGGACTTCGGGGGATTAAGTCATCCTAAAGGACATAGTTATCATATTTTCGACCATGCTGAACAAAATGGCTATCTCACAATTTGATTGGGTGAATTTGGGAAAAAATGAGCGTGGGAGGGCCTAGTTGCCATCCGTTTTTTTTGGTCACTTAAAAGGGCATTAGAACTTTTATTTTCCGTTCCAATGAGCCCTCCCACGATATTATAGGACCACTGGGTCGATACAGTCACCCCTGGGGGAAAAACAACAAATAAACCCATCCGTGATCTTTCTTCTGGCAAAAAATGAAAAAATTCCCCATTTTTGAAGATAGGAGCTTAAAAACCTCTACAGTAGGGTTCTCTGATACGCTGAATATGATGGTGTGATTTTCATTAAGGTTCTATGACTTTAAGGGGGTCTTTCCCCTTTTTTTCGAAAATTTGTCAAATTTTCTGAGGCGCGTAACTTTTGATGGGTAGGACTATGCTTGATGAAACTTATATATTCTAAATCAACATTAAATTTTATTCTTTGGATGTATCTATTGGTATCCAAAACCCGTTTTCTAGAATTTCGGTTACCATTGAGCCGGGTCGCTCCTTACTTACAATTCGTTACCACGAACTGTTTGAAAATTGCCCAAACTTGAGTGCTTCACAACAATTTTTGGTGCTACAAACTAAAAGATTTTTGTGCGTGTCGCAGATTGCGCCACGACGCGTGCATGACCAGCTAGGCGTAGTTGGATCAATTTTAGGTCAATTTTTTATTTATTTTTTTATTCTGCGTCTGATTCTTGTCTGCTTCTGAAGAAGCCAGATTTTGAACCTTTTGGCCATGTGCAGAAGAACAATGTAAGGCATGGCAGAACTTTGCTGCTCACATGGCATTCCGAGGATAAACACTAGGCTTCTTAAGTGGGCAACCACTCGAGCTATTTTTGTTTAAATTTAGAGTTATTTATTTCTGGTCAAAAGCTAGTTCATGATACCAAATAACACCCACCTGAAAAATATAGGGCATAATCTAGCGCTATAACTAGGAATTAGGGGGGGGGGGGGTAAACTGGATGCGACTCTGAACATCCAACAATTAGACACTTTCTATGAAGTAATTTTTTTTTGTATTCTAGTGATCAGTACAGATAAGAAAATCTTTCAACAAATTGCCAAATTTAGCGATACCGACCACTAGCGAAAAAAAAAAGGCATAGCGGTCACAATATACGCAAAAAATCAAAATTTGGCACCACTTTACACGAAAACGACGTAAAAAAGTGGCCTGCGTAGACTCACAGGAAAGAAACCAGAAAAAAAAGAAATATACATTCTTTTTCCCCATTCTATACTCTTCCCAAATATGTTTTACACAAATTTCCAAATTGTGTAAAATTGATTAACAATATATAAATTATTTTCTAACTTCTCCCACCCATGATAATACCACTTATGGCATGGCTATATATTATGGTTATATACGAAAGCTTATGGATTTTTTTTATAAAGCCATTACTTTTTTGTGTTTATTTCTTTTTTGTAACAGTTGGCTATATAGCCTAGGCCTATATGACCGCATTAGTCTTAAGCCTAGCCTATTCTCCTAAATCAAACTGAAAATTAATGAAGGTATTAGTTTTATTCTGTCTTTTTACACACTTTTTCTTTAGCTAGCTAAATTTTTTTGATACAATAACCCCTATGATCTCAGCAGAACTTTAAGCCACACCAGAAATTTTCCCATTTAAAAAAAATAGAAATTAAAAGTCTTTAAAACTGTAAAATTCAAGATTTAGAAAAGGAATGAGGCTCAAAACACTTTCCTTCTGCCCCATTTGAACTACAGATCAATTTTGAAAGTTTCACTTTAATACCATGAAGAATTTCTAAGAGCATCAAGGTAAGTTGCCATTAGGATAGAAATAGGGTGGAAATACTTAATCGTGGAGAACCACTAATCTGCACCTTTACCCTTTATATATAAAAGCCCCAAATCTCCGGCAGAGGAGCTTATTTATGTAGTTGGCATAAATAATTTTATAGGTCATATTACTTTTCAAAGCAAAGTAGGGATATCCTCAATCCCCTAATAAAATCCGCACTAGCCTACAGTATATTAGGCTAGGTGTGCTTCATCTTTCAAAAGTAAAAAAAAAAGTCTGAAAAAGTAAAAAAAATTCCACTCACAACAAATAAAGTTCTAGTTTATACACAAGAACAAAGAATTTGAATTTTTCTAACTAAATAGTACGCTTGCAGCGTCCGAATACGAATGACAAACAATAATTAATGACATTGTGTTATCTAGACCAATACAAGTTTGTTAATTAATCTAAAAAACAAAGTTTTTCCAAGGGAAGTAAAGAGCGTAGTTGAAACTTAAAACCGACAAAAAAAAATTATTGCTTCACAGCCTATCTAATATATATCAATCAAACTAGTACAAATAAACCAACTAATTATGTTTCCCTGTGTTTCTAGGATTATAGATAACTAGCGCTTTACTGAAAAAAACAAAATCAAGTATTAAAAACAGGAATATTGATTTCAGCAAAGCGCTGGTTTATGCCCGAGGCATAATGATAACGTGGTCAAACTACAACCAGATTCAATATAAGGAGTGATTTCACTGTAATTCATATTAGTAAGAGAATTGATTTCAGAGAGAAAAACAGTTTGTTTATGCTCTATTGTTTGACAAGATATTAGCAAAAATGAATACTACGTTTACACTATTAGAAGTTTGATGTTGAAGCTGGGAGTAGAAACGATGTGTTTAAATAGTTTGAAAAACGATACGATTCAAAAACGATATGATATGTTTTCAAGATATGTGATATCAATGAGCATATTTAAATTGGAGGAGCAGTTATGCTTTTGCCGCGAAACTTGATATATTGCATATAAATAGACTTCAAGCTGATTTAAACACAAGAGTGAAATATATTGACGAAAATAAGCTGTATCAGTGATTATTTTTCTTGTAATTATATTTAATAAAAACGTTTCTAAATTGAAAATCTATTTTAGAGTAGGTTAAGCAAATATTCTTGAAGTAGAAAGAATCCTAGTTTAGTCTGAAGCTGGTTTGTGAGTGTTAGGATTGAAGAAATGAGAGGATTTGAGAAAGACAAAATTATAAAGAATCTTGTGTTTATGGAAAAATATTTGATTCTAGAAGATTACTTTCTGGAGTTATCTCTTCAAAGGATAATATTTTCTCAAGAATACTTGTCGATATAATGAAAAATGATTTTCCATCATTAGACTATTGTATGAAACTTTTACATCGTGGTCCAAACACACTTACAAAATTTATTGACATAACAAAAATGGTACAAAAAAAATAGTACTGTGGATTTGCTATTGAACACACTGCCTTAGAAATTTACCACCAGTGATTTTTAATAATAAATAATAAATTGAGAATTTAGAAGATCCATGTCAAAGCGGATTTACTCCTCTCTCTATTTCTACCTCTCAATTTACCGATCGTACGTCAGTTTCATTTTGGTGGTGAGAGTGTCAAAACATGAAAAATGTTCCATACATGTTCACTCACTATATGCATGTATACATTGGGCAGCTGGTTCATCATGGGAGAATTGCACAATCATTGACGAGTGTGATAAAAAGTGTAGATTATGCAACCCGTGTAAATTGCAAGAGGATATGCAGTACAAAATTAAAGGCTGTAATTCTTGTCTTGAAGAGATTTGTGACTTTCACTCTAGAGGATACCTATCTATACTCCAATTGTCACTATGATAAATGTAGTCCGTGGGGATATACCTACCCTCGTATGATTGGAAAGTATCCTAAGCAAGACTTTAGTTTATTTCAAAGAGATTGGTATCGTCATTGCTTTAAATTTGTTTTGGAGAAAGACCCAGGTTTTACGATTCAACTGCTGGAATAACAAAAAAATTTTGTTTCTACGTCATCGTTGTGAAGACAATGGCTACACTGAGCTTACAAGCATACTGATTTTTATTTGACTGTTACAGAATATGATTCACAATTTGAAAACACTGTATGTGACATTGCTTCAAATAAGCAAATTGAAACACGTGAATTTTACACTATGAATGAAAATAGTATCATTGACTATACAAAGAGACATAATAAGAGTGAAGTTACATTGTATTGTAGAAAATGCAAGCCTGACATTACAGCACATGAGGGTCAATATACAGTGAATTCAGATAATCCACAGTATTAGTTGTTCTCGACAGCTACCTATATGTAGAAGAAGAAACCTAAGAAGGAGAAAGTCATTTTTTTTAGTATATACATTATCTTTATTAATAAATTTTACATATATTTTAAAAAATTTTATTCGTAGGGGCACTAAAATCAATATTATACAGGTTTAAAAGTGAATTTTCCACTAATTCATTTCCGAGGAGGATTGTCAACGCAGATGTTGATGAACTGCTTATAAGTATAGCCACGACATCTGAAAATGAAATATAGTAGTGCATGAAAGCCAGAGCTCTTAGTCGTTAAATGCTACACTCTCTTCTGGTATTGAATAATATTTTTTCCACTGCTTTTCAACAAAGTTGTTGATGTGTGGATTGTAGAATTTATATGATAGGCAAATAGGATAAAAAATTATATACTCTTCGCTGTTTGAAAGATGCATAGCCAATGACCCGTCTTTACACTCGATGGGCTGCTATTAACAATGATTAGGGTATTGTTAATACTTGAAGTTTTTTCAAGGAAGTCCGATGGTATACAAAATGATTTGTGTTTCGACATGTATGAATCCATATTAAATACGCTGATTATTCGATTAGTATTCATGGTGCGAGGTCTAGTAGAAAACTGCCATCGGGAGTAATTTACCAATAAGTTTCAAATTGACTCAGCGATATTAATGTGATACTTTCAGTCAAAGAGTTGGCAAGTGTGCACTCTAAAAGTACATTTCCTGCTCGTACAATGCTCATATCTTGAGTGCCAGACAAGTCTAGAACAATTACATCATGATTTTTTGAAAACATTGAATTGGTTATTCCATTTTCAAATAGTTTTAAGTCTTGATCTAGAGATTGCATAGTCAATTCATACAGAATTCTGTAGGATTTTTTTTATCAAATAATAAAGTGTACAAGGGAATTACATTCACTTTGCAACAAGGCTAGATAAGCGAAAAAAAATGAATTCATGGCAGGATGCAGCCCAGAATCCAACGGTACTATTACTCTTTATAAAGGCCAGGGCAAGTTTTGAGGGGATTTTTCCATTGATAAATGATGAATCGGTATAACTAACTACCAGAAACCAGTGGTAATGTCACGTTATTTGGTGACTGTATTGGGGACAAGAAATTTGATATTGTTACCACTGGCTCTCGGTTTTTTCCACTGCCAATGCAACACAGCTCATAACCTGTTGTTTTTCAACATGAAGCATTGCTGAAGTGATAATTGAAGTTATCAAGTATTTTACAATAGGTTGTATGGTTTGCGTCAAGACTGGGCTGGGTAACTGTAGGACAGAGAAAAGTCAAGACAGATAGTCAAAAGTAATTCAGAGGCAAATGTTTAAATGGCTGGGGCACGGGTAAATGGCAGGAGTATGCATGACTCTCTTATTGGACACATACACATACGGATTTTTTATCAAATAATAAAGTGTACAAGGGAATTACATTCACTTTGCAACAAGGCTAGATAAGCGAAAAAAATAGAATTCATGGCAGGATGCAGCCAGAATCCAACGGTACTAGCACTCTTTATAAAGGCCAGGGCAAGTTTTGAGGGGATTTTTCCATTGATAAATGATGAATCGGTATAACTACGCATAAACCAGAACCAGTGGCAATGTCACGTTATTTGGTGAGTGTATTGGGACAAGAAATTTGATATTGTTACCACTGGCTCTCGGTTTTTTTCCACTGCCAGTGCAACACAGCTCATAACCTGTTGTTTTCCAACATGACGAATTGCTGAAGTGATAATGACATTAGCATCAGGTAATACAGTAAGTGTTTTTTCTCAAAATGAAATGAGTTGGAGCTAGTTTTGTAACTTATTGTCAATCTGAACATTGGGAGGCAAACATTGAGATACATTAAATATTTTATGATTTAACTTTCTAACTAAATTATACTCTTGGGTCACTACAGCAGTTAACTCACAACCGTCAGTATCAACATTCGATCTATATTAATTGCCCAGTGCCTGCTCTTTTAAGCCTACATAACACTCTTTTCAATAAGATCGTGGTATGCATGAAATAAACCGAGTGTTTAAAGTACAGTTTGCCTTACTGCTTTTATATAATGTCTGCTTTCAGTGAAGCACTGGTCAATTTTACGACGGCATACGCGGAGAGGGGTTGTTATAGCTGTGTTCTCAGGACTAAAAGGCAGTCTGTCTGACTTAGATATCTTGTTTATCAGAATGATAAAGTGTGTTATAGTGCCAGTAATTAAAATTTTAAAATGGTGAAATATTAGCTGAAATAAAATTATTTTAGTTCTGTGAACTATTAAAGACCAGAAGCGGAAAATAGGGCTAGAAGCAGAATTGAGATATGACAAATAAGAAAAAAATATATTAAATTAAATAGCCGAGAAAATGAGGGTAATGTCAGCCAGCGGACAAAAAGAAGTGAAAATGATAGAAACAGATATTTCGTCAGGGACTTCAGCTGAGCCGTCTTCAATGGCTCAAGAAAAAGAAGCAAAATTAATCTTTTGAATTAGCTCTAACTGAGCAGAAGAAAAACTGAATCAAACAAACCAAAAAAACAAGCCAAAATAAATGAAAGACAATTCACCAAATAGATTGGGCAAGAATTCTCTGCTTAGTGACTGACTTAGCTTGTCTACTGACCTAATTTTCATTAAAAGAGTGAAAAGATGATCTTAATTTAAACACAGAAGAAAATTTTAATTGAATCATTTGATTTTAAGTTATTATAAATAGGGTTTATAGGAATATCTCCAATACCTCTATTGAAAGAAAGGTCTCTATTTATGGATTTGTTTTAAAATTATAATTGCCTCCTAAAGAATGTGGGAAGCCATTTGCTTCAAATATTAAGGTTGCCTACCTCGTCAAAAAGAACTACATGATTTGGATTTTCAACAGTGTGGAGGCCAAAGCAGAATTAACATCCTCATCAATAGCCCTTTTCTTTGATTGTCCTGTCTTTTCAACGAATTGCTACCGAATGAATTGTTACTGACTACAGTGTCTAAAAAAATTCGTATCATGGTTGCAGCGGTAGCTGCAAGATAGGAGTTCTTGGATTCCTGCTCATCTCTGCTCAAATTGGGGGGGTGGGGGGGGGGGGGGGATACTTGGATGATCGTGCGGGTGAGCCTTTCAGGCATATCGTAATCAGACTTCCTGAGATGGAAGTTGCCGTGCTTAGTGGTGTTTTAGCTTTACTGAAGAGTAGGAAGCCACTTTCTACCGTGTTTTACATCTGTACACCTGAGAGCATAAAAGTAGCGTCATCAGGTTTTCCTTCTCCGGTGACTGAAAGGTGGGTTTCAGAGATTGACTGACTACGTCCCAGCTATACGGGTTCTTCTCTTTCTAAAGGAGGACCTTTTTTTTTGTTCTGCAAAGGTTCTACTGTTAAGGATGCCTATTGATAACGTCAATATTGTTGACATAAATGGCCCCAAAAGGCGGAGCTGTCAAATTTAAGATATTTGCTCGAATTGCGGTCGTCGTATTATTGGTTTGCTAAGATGCAGCAGATTTCAACGCATGAACATTGTCAGCTACTCTGGACGTGGAAGCAATGGTTCACTTTCTCATATTTCTCAAAAAATATAGATAAATGAAGGAGTCTGTTGGCTAGTGTCTGGTAAGTGGCAACCTACTCCTTTGTGTTCCTAGCAGGGACTGACTATATTTTATACCGATAACGCGTCGGTATGACATCCCTGTATCAATAACATTTACCCTTTGCTGGGAAAATGAATTTGGCTGGCGGTACTTGTTTTTACACACCAGTGGGCCTGGGCCCTGCCCTTTGCACATCAAAGGGGGTCATTACCCTCCTCCAGCCAAATTTATGTCTCCCAGGTGAAGGTGTTCCGGTTATATCTCGAGAACCTCGGAAACTAGGTTCCTCATTGGTCCGCACCTCCCTTCTCCATGGGGTGTGCACAAAATATCTGTAGGACGCTCCTCTGTTTGCCGTCTTGGGACTTGCTGAGGGGTCTGGGGAGGCCCCTACTAAGAAGGCAACTCATAGGTACTCAATAGGTACTTATTGTTGATTTTGGATAATTATGCGTTGTTCTGAATAACAAATACATTAAATGGTTCTTTTTCCTCAAAACGTTGCCGTACAAAATTTAATCTTTAGTTTAAAGAGTGGAAATTTAGGGGTAGGTAGAACAGAAACACCTCAAATTGAAGAAATCGTGCGTATACTGATAAATAACGAACAGAAATCATAGTCAGCAAGTATTGCGCTGCCTTAGTATAGACCGATATGGCTTCAATGTATTATTTTTTTTTTTTTACTTGGAAGGCCACTTAGTAGTTAGTATGGAAGAAGTTGTCACAGAAACCTTTGGAAGGGGCTCATTTCATTAGAAATTGAAAGTTCTAGTGTCCTTTTTAAGAGTCAAAAGCAATACTTTGTTCTTGATCTGTATGGAAAGCAGTTTTGTGTCCACTTGGAGATAACCAGCTAAGCCTGAGTAAGATAATGGTATATATGTCAGTCATTTTTGATTAAATACTTAATCTTTAGAGATAATTGGGTTAAGTATTTATATGATGCATTCTAGGCAGCCTGCTTTCCATAATTCTCTCTGATGTAGTTTCAATAATTTTTGTTACTAAAGTATTATTTTTTCATCATATTTGATATATCTCACTATGACTAACTTCACTTCTTTACTGTAGTTGCTATAACATGAAACCTAAGTACCATATGTAATTTCTATCATCATTTCAGAAATCTGCTTTCATTTTATTGTTTTTGGCTTTATTATCTTAACTTATATTCCTGGCCTCCCCCCAGGCCACTCAGCGTGTCCCCAGGTGGCGATAGGGGAAATGCCCTATAGATATGTAGGGTACCTCCATAGGAGGCACGGACCAAGGGGGACCTTCTCCATGGGTTTCCATAATAGAAAACTAGGGCACCCTCACCTGGGGTCATAAATACAGGCGGAGGAGGAAGAAGGCCCCTTAACTGTACACTCAATAGGGACCCACCGGTGTGTCCACAAGTCCCATAAGTTACAAAACTTCTCCCAGTAATGGGTCAAATTGCATGGTGATGTAGAAAACACCATCGGCGGGAGGATCCTCTATGGGAGGATCCTCCAGGAGGCGTAAGATCCAGATCTTTGGACAACGGCCTCCGCAAGGGTCTACCTCGACCCTTCCGGGGTACCTGCAAGACTGGGGACCTTGTGGTCAACTCTATTCCCACTTGAGAAGTGGTTGGTCCTCCGAGAAAACTATAGCCTAGTAAACGACACAGCATTCACACGGGATTCTGACTACTGGACAATTCTTTCTGGGCTTGGTATGTTTTGACGGGCCTCTTTCGGGCTAAAAAAAAAAAACTCTTTCCAAGCTAGGTTATCTACTATGGGCTGCCTCCCCGTAGTAGCATAATATTTGCAGGCATAAATATATAATGAGTCGGAGGTAATAGGCTTGAGATTGTTTGTGCAGGATTTCGACTCTTGTTGATAGAAGAGCATCGTCAAGAGCTGAAAACCATGTTATGACCAAGATGGACCCCCAGGATTTCACAAAGCCTCCATTTATGGAGGTGCTGCGGTGAGTTGATAGTAGTGGTAGTAATGTTTTGTTAATCTACATTTACTGGGAAGCAATTAGCTACTTTATTTGATTTAGTCTGTTTTATTTCTTTTTGGTCCAAAATAAATTGTTAGAGCTTATGGTTTTTTTCACGGTCGCTCCAAGCATACTTCCGTATCTGAGGAATTTTGTTTTAAGGATATTCCAAATTTTCTCAGAGATATTATTTAAACCAAAAGAAGCTAACATACCTGTAAGGCTTTCATCAAGAATAAGTTGGTTGCTTCAAACCTCTGATGAACTTTGTGTACTTTTGTTGCTACACTGGTAAATTTTTCCTAGAAATGGAGAAGTAAATGGAAAAAATTCTATTTAAATGAAATGACTCTTGTGACTATCCCCATCTCGTCTCCGTCTTAGACTTTGCGCTTTGGGCCAATCCAAAATAAGTAGATTTGTCAAAAAAGAAAGTTCTGAGTTTAACCACAATTTATTACTGTCAATCTTGCTGCCTATCGACTAACGAAATCAGAATAAACATGAGACGTTTTGTCTCATCATTGCTCAAGACACAATATTGACTATTATTTCATTTGCAACTCCGTAGCTTCAACATCAATTGCTTATGACTTGTATACTAGAAGAATTGTGTTATGATCTGGACATTCATGTTTACTTTATCTTGTGTTATTTCTGTTTTGAGCTCTTCTGTATTAATTTTGTAACGTGAGGTCTTTGTTTTCCCATTCAACAGCAACTCCTCAATTAATTCTATGATTGCAAGAAAGGCTCCAAGTCAACCGTTGGAGTCTAGTGTTATTTATAGTAAAGGGCCACATTTCTTTCATGTATATATTTTATTTTTACCGGCCACTCCATATGAGTTGGAGATTTGAGAGGTCGTAGAAACTTGAGAGGGGGCTTATTTGATTCAGAAGTTAAGAGATCAAATGACTTTTTATGGTTCAAAAGTAACTGAAGTGCAACCATCACTCCGTCCATGTCATGTCAATTTATATTTTTGTAGGTGCCTGTAACCCCCATAAAAGTCAGGTTAAAACTCCTAGATTGTAGTTTTTTTTATTTTTTTTTCAGAATAGTCAAAAGCTCCACTAATTATCCTTCTAAGGATGACACGAGCCCTAAAAACCCTCTGGGAAAGGGCTGTAAATCCCACAAATTATTGTTTGTTTATTGATATTGTCTATAAACAAGCAGTAAATTAACTGCTTTTTTATACTGCTTGTGATTAGATACATTGCTATTATGCTGTTTATAGTGAAAAGTCATAAGGCTTCAATATGCATTATTTATTTTTTTCCAGAGCCACTTCATATGCTACGTAAGGGTATTTAAAGGGTCGTAAAAATTTTTAAAGGGCTCATTCAATGTGACCAAGATGGGCCCAGGATTGCACAAAGCCTCCATTCGTGGAGGTCCCCGGGACTTCTTGCTGTCCGGTTCTAAACTGGCTTAAGCACTTCGGTGTAGACTTGAGAAGATATGTGATCCCCGTCCTACACTGGTATCCGGGATCATTGCTTTTCCTGAGGCAAAAATAATTTCAGTGATTTAAAGAACATGAAAATTGAAACTTGGAATGTTATGACATTAAAAAATGACTATCGTATCGACATTTTGACTGACGAATTCAGGACGATCGAATTGGATTTATTAGGAATTTCAGAAACTCATATCCCAGGGGTAGGAAGAATGAAATTAGGTGATATACCATTAAAATATGAACTAAGGAGGTGTGAAGTGGAGGCCAGGGATAAAAATTGCCAAGGATCTGGAAGATGCAGCTAGACGGCATAATAGTAAAATATTGTACTGGCACGTTAACAAATTGAGAGGGAGTAGTTAATCCGGACTTGGCCCAGTTAAAGATAGGAATGGGGTCGCAATTAGTGATAAGGAATAAACTAAAGAGAGATGGGGCCGAACATTTTGAGAATTTGCTTAACCGAGATAGAGTTTGCAGGAAAAAAAATATAGAGGAAAATGAAAAAGTTTGTGATACCTTGGACGTGAAGGAAGATTTTTTTTGTGAGGAGGAATTAACGACAGTACTAAAAGGATTAAAAATAATAAGGCTCCAGGTGCTGATAGGGTGGCCAATGATTTTCTTAAATATGGTGGCTCTGAGGTTAGAAATAAGCTACTGAAGATTATCAATATGATTTTTTGAAAAAGGGGAAGTACCTAACGATTTTAGGAAAACCTTAATTAAGCCACTTTATAAGAAATGTGATAAAAGTGAGTGTGGTAATTATTGAGGCATTAGTCTGGTCTCTGTAGATAGAAAATTACTTAGTAATATGATACTTTTTAGACTGAGAGATGCCGTAGACAAAGTTTTAAGAGAAGAGCAGTGCGGTTTTAGAAAAGTTAAAGGATGTGTCGACCAAATTTTTCACTCTTAGGCTAATAATTGAGAAGTGCCTGAGTTTTCAAACACCTTTGGTCGTCAGTTTTATAGATTATGAGCAAGCGTTCGATTTTGTTGATAGAAGAGCTTTAGTAAAGGTTTTATCCTTGTATGGTATACCAGACAAATACATTAAAGTGATTAGTGCTATGTACGAGAATAACACTGCTGCGGTTTAAGGTAGGAAATGAGGTTAGCAGCTGGTTTTGTATTAAATCAGGAGTTAAGCAGGGTTGTTTTCTATCTCCACTTTGTATGGATTATTTTGATGGACTTTGTTTTTAAGGAGCACAGGAAAGGCAATGGGAGACCACGGAATCAAATGGGGAGGAAAAAAAGTCTCCTGGACTTGGATTATGCTGATATTTAAGCATCCTAGATGAAAGTGTGAGCAAAATGAATGAAGTTTTAGAGGTTTTGCGAGTTCAGGGTGCTAGAATTGGTTTGAAAATTAATGCTAGGAAGACTAAGTCACTAAGGCTAGGAATAAGTGAAGATGAAAAGGTGACGTTGGGTAATGAAAAGATCGATAAGGTGGGCAGCTTCACTTACCTTGGTAGTATTATTAGTAAAGATGGTGGGAAGCAGTGAAGATGTTAAACATAGAATAGCCAAGGCTCAGGGTGTTTTTTCACAGTTAAAAAAAGTTTGGAAGAATAGGAAGATAAGTCTGCGCACCAAGATTAGAATATTATTAGAATATTAGAATATTACCAGGATCTAGGGTACGTTTATGCGGATGAGGGATGACAGATTGCCGAAGATTGTTCTTTTCGGCCAACCATCTAGGGCTAAAGGGAAAGCAGGTCGTCCCCGTCTGGGGTGGGAGGACGTCATAAAGAAAGATTTAAAAATGGGAACTTCGTGGGCGGGTGTAAAAAGGGAGGCTTTGAATAGATTGGGGTGGAGGAGGAGCGTGTGTAGCTGTGTTGGCCTCAGGCGGCTTGGTGCTGGTGTGTGGGTTGTTAGTAGTTGTAGTAGTTTTAAGAGTCAAAAGGGATCGGAGGACAACCAGCCTTCGTCTAACGCCCTTTTTGGTTGTCTTAACCCAATAACCTCCCATCAAAATTTTGACATAGCCATTTGTTCGAAATAATCTAAAGACAAAATAACTATGCCTCTGGGGATGAGATGACCTACCACGTCCTCTGGGGTTATGGGCTGTAAGTTATGGAAGTTACTCATTTTTTATATATATATATATATATATATATATATTATATATATATATATATATATATATATATATATATATATATATATATATATATATATATATATATATATATATATATATATATATATATATATATATATATATATATATATATATATAGATATATATATATATATATATAGGGTTTGCTATTGAAAAATCGTTGCATGTTTGATCCTGTGTCTTAAAACAAGCTTAGGTTATTAATGTAAAACTATCAGAAATTTTTGGTGGTAAAAAATTTCAAACACAATATGTACATGCTCACTGTCAAAATGATTTACTAGCAATATCCCAAGAACTGCTTAGGGTATGAAGATGGAACTTACAGGGTAGGTTTAAGAGAATGTTAAAAAGTGATCAAAGGGAGACAAGTCCCCCTCCCTGCCCATTTTAGATTCCCAGCTCAAAACTGATCTAAATTTTGAAATAGCCATTTTGTTTAAAATACTCAAAAGAACTAAGAACTATGCCTCCAGGGATGCTATACCCCCCTGCGCGTCCAAATAGGAAATGGTTGTAAATTATTCAATTTGCTCATTTTTACAACATAGTTTTTTACACTAAAAGGGGGAATGTTTTCATCTGGGGTGCGTCCAGAAAGACCAAATGTATTAAGGTGAAACTTCAGGAAACATGTTATGTTAAATCAAAAGAAATTATATGCATCCAGGTGCAACTACTTGCGACTGCCTGCAACTAAGGCTATTTGCAATTTTGGATTTGACTTTGTGTGCCTAGTATTTCTGTGAATACGACAACTTGCAAATGGGACTACTTGCAACCCAACCACTTTGTGATTCTGGCAACTTACTACAATTTGTAGAAAGATTTGAAGTTGTCTAATATTTGACAACTTTTTACAATTTATCATATCCAGGATCAAACATTCCTCCTTTCGCAAAGATAAATCCCGAACGTAAACAATAGGCAAATTGCATAATGTACAGCCCTTTCAAAAGGGGCTGTAGGGGGATGTAATCTCTGGAGGTAAAGTTATTTGATTTTTTATTATATTTTACAAAGTAGCTGTTCTAGAATTTTTATTGGTGTGAGGGCATCCAAAATGGACAAAGGGGCCCTTTTGCATCCAAGGACTTTTCAACATCTCCCTTAACACGCCCTGAGAATTTTCACTTGATACATCAGCCGTTCCCAAGGTATAGCTGATGCGCCCTTTTGACAACCATTATGCACATAATGTCTTTGAAAGTAATGAAATAGTAGTGGTGAACGACAAAATTAGCTCTACTTTGGACTTCATAAACTTTGAGAAAGTTTTCAACTCCATCTTCCGCCAGACGCTTTAGAAGGTCCCATTGGCAATCGAATACAGACATAAAATAATTAAAAAAAAACTTTCCGAGAATAAGGTTGTCAAAGAAAAATAAAGAGCGACATTAAACTTACGACCATCAGAAATAAGTTCCTATGATAGTACAATTCAACAATTCAACAAATAACTAATAAATTATAAATCGTATATTTTAATTATTAAAGTCTAAGACGTGAAAAAACCGTCTTCATATATTCATTTCATAAAGCAATAAAATACTTTGGTAATACAAACGCACAGAATTATTTAAAAAAAAAAAAACTTTGCAGAATAGAAGTTTTTCAAAGAAAAGGAAAGAGCCATATTGAGCTCAAGACCAGATGAATTTAATTCCTGTTATAGTTCAAACTCAGAAAGACCAGAAACTTCAATATTCAAAAAGATTCAATATTCATTTATCTGTTTAGTTTTTTCCCCAGACGCACTTCATATTGAAGGGGTGATCGTATAAGCTTTGGAGGACACTCATTCGAATGGAAATTGTAAGTTTTATTGCCCTTTTCAGAGTCAAAAATGATGGGAGGGCTACTAGGCCCCCATCACCTATATTCTCCAAACACATTCAATCAAGATTTTGAGATAGCCAAATGTTCAAAATAGTACAGAGGTCAAATAATTTATGCTTCCAGGGTTGACAAAACCCCCCACAGTTTCTAGGGCAATGGCTGTAAGTTATGCAAGCTGCCCGTTGTTAAGATATAAGGTATTTATGGAAGGGGTGGTCGCATAGACTTCGGAGAAGGCTCATTCTTTCTAAGAATCAAAAGTAATCAGAGGGAAACTAGCCCCCTCCTCACGCCGTCTTTTCCCCCAATGCATGCAGTCAAAATTTTTACATAGCCATCTTGTTTGAAATAGTCCAAATTGCAAATAACCGAGGTTCCATGTTTAATAGCCTCCAAGCCCTTTGGGCAAAAGACTATAATTTATACTAGTTGTCCATTGTTAACATATAAATTTTTTATGGAAAGGGTGGTCGGATCAACTTTAGTGGGGTCACATTCGATTGGAAACCGAAATTGATTGTGCCCTTTAAAGAGTCAAAAGTGATCGGAGGGAAACCGAACCCCGTCCCACACTTCCTTCTTACCCTTTTTCCCCAAATGCATCCAATCAAAATTTTGGGGGTAGCCATTTTATTCAAAATAGTCCAAAACTCAACTAACTATAGCTTAGCGGTTGAAAAATCCCCATAACCCCTGTTAGGGATGTAATTAGCGCTATTAGGGCTGACATGACCCATGCCTTCTTAAGACCAGAACGTAATTTGCACTTTACTGAAATAAAAAAAAATATAATGTGGATTGACAGTTTAACATACGTACCGAGAGCTCGCGGCTTCACCGCCGGGGCCCAACAATAGTAGAGATGACCCTATAACTCCTACTGGGACTCCTTATATGGGCATAGAGTCATTTAGTGAGAATGGGGTCAATGACCTCTTTCTCCAGGTGTGATTTTGGCACGCCCTCTGCGAATGTCAATGTTGCTATTGTTTCCGAGGCAAAATGCCAAGGTCAATGTTGTTTTAAATAGAGTCATTAGGGAGAACACGTGGTTAATGGGGTCAATGTTGTTGTCGTTCGAAGCAAAGTTAATGACACTTCCTTCCTGTTCGAGGCGGATGTTATGATCCAGAAATAGCATTTGTTATTGTTATTCGAGCCAGATGTTATGAGGTTCCCGGAAACAGTTAATGACATTTTCCTTCCTGTTCGAGGCAGATGTTTACGAGTTTCCGGGAACAGTATTTTGTTATTGTTGTTTCCAAGCCAAATGTTACGAGTTCCCGGGAAACAGTTAATTAATGTCTGACAGATGACGTCAAGTTAATTAATGTCTTTGCATATCCAAAGAGAATTGTCTAGGAGAAACAGTTAGATCACACATGATGTCATGATTGATTGATTGACACGAAAGGGGAATTACTTTGTTGTTCTAAAGAGAATTGATTCACGAAAGGGAAATTAATTTGTTGTTTCTAACAAGAGAATCGTTTCCGAGCAGACGTTTTGATCTTAGCGTGCGAAAAGGTTTCCAAATAATTTGAAATAAGCCAGCGCAGGGATGCCAAACAAATGGAACATGCTGAAATTCCGTTTAGGGATAATTTTTGGCGAAACCGTTTTAGCTATTTTATGGAATTATTTCGGCGAAACAGCTAGAGACATTATAAAATATGATTTTAGAAGAGATTTTGGAAGAGAATTTGAGTGTGGTCGTTATAATACACAAGTTTCAATTGGACAGTGTTGTGAGGTCCTCTACCCCAACCCCAAAGGTTCCGATCCCCCTACCACAACCCCGAAGGAAGCCAGCGGTCCTCAAAGGTTCTCTGGGCTTCCAAAGGACCCCCCCCCCCCCCGGACCCCCAAAGACCCTCACCCAGTCCCCAAAGGTCCCCAGGCACCCAAAGGGCCCCAGACCCTAAAAAGGCCATACCCGAGCCCCAAAGGTCCTCCCCGGTCCCCAAAGGTCCACCAGACCCCCAAAAGCCCTCCCCCCGGTCCCAAAGGTCCACCAGAACCCCAAAAGCCCTCCCCCGGTCCCCAAAGGCCCTCCCCCGGTCCCCAAAGGCCCTCCCCGGGCTCCCAGGGCTCCCAAAGGGCCCCGATTACTCTACCCCTACCCCGAAGGAAGCCTCCGGTCCTCAAAGGTCCCCCAGGCTCCCAAAGGCCCTCACCCGGTCCCCAAAGGTCCACCGGGCTCCCAAAGGGACCCCAGACCCCCAACGGACCCACCGGGCCCCAAAGGGCCCAATCCGTGCTCAAGGGCCCCCCCCGGACCCCCAAAGGTCCTCCACCAGTCTTCAAAGGCCCTCTCCCGGTCCCAAAGGTCCACCAGGCACCCAAAGGGCCCCAGACCCTAAAAAGGCCATACCCGAGCCACCAAAGGTCCTCCACCAGCCCCCAAAGGCCCTCTCCCGGTCCCAAAGGTCCACCAGGCACCCAAAGGGCCCCAGACCCTAAAAAGACCATACCCGAGCCCCCCAAAGGCCCTCACCGGTCCCCAAAGGTCCACCAGACCC
>JAPEVW010000929.1:0-32753 GCA_027921565.1 Artemia sinica
CACTGACAAAGTCATATAAACCATCCATAAATGTGACAAAAATTCCTGTTTTTCAAATTCTCACTGACAAAGTCCATAAACCCGTGGTTCTATGCCCATATAAGGAGTCCCCCTCGGAGTATAAGATAGCTCTCTACTGATATTATTTTTTCCAAATTCTATGAATTTGGAAAAATGATAAAAAAAAATTATACAGCTTCTGCTAGTAAACGATCAATATGAAAACCTTTATTATTAATTATTAATTCTAATTAATTACTAATGAGATTATTAATATCCCAAAAGGAAAAGTCAGGAAAACAAATCAGCTTCAGAAAAGCAATTATAAAAGACGGATTTTTCTTTTTCAGGGTATCATTGACCTCGCCAAAGAAACGACTAGAATGGATTCAGAAATTAGAGATTTGACTGTTTTGTATTGAAAATTTGAATAAGAAAAGGGTGGCACCTGCCTTTTCAATGAAGGTGAGTTGTGTTTATATTTTCATCATTGATCTATTTTTGCGAATGAAATCGATTGAAGTTATCGCCCTCAAAACCATAGCTACACATGAAAAAGAATAGGGAAACAAGAATTTTCCACACTTCTTGTTAATTCTAAGATTTTAGAAACGTGGCCCCCTAGTGCTCGAGGAGAGGAAACGCCCATTTAAAAAACGGTTGAATATAGATCGATAATAGTTGCTTTAAAATTTATGAAAATGTTGAAATTTTGTGCCTGAAGACTTAATGATTAATAAAATACGCTGATAACTTATTATTACATTGATCACTTATGAGTTTTTCATGTACTAGACATATTTTGAAGTTTGGATTGTCAAAATTTTTTTTGTTCAAACATGCAGAATTAGAAAGCACAGTTTGGGCTTTGAAGATTTGTGCTGATTTCTTGGGTAGCGCCTGTATTCCTATTTTAATATTTTTATTATTTTTAAACAAAATGGAGTAAGTCATAGACTTGTCCTGTTACAATAATAGAAAGATTAGGCAACGACATTGTAGATGCTATAGTTGCATAGGTCAGTCATATCACAAATAACGGAAAAAATATAGGACCACACATAGCTCTAATAACCATACAAAAACTTCCCAATAAACAAGAAGAGACAAAAACATAATAAACAAAATTGGTTATCTGGGAAATGGTACCCGGACAGCTGATATATTCCTTAAGCTTATCTCATTACAAATAAAAAAAAAAAAAAAAAAAAAAAAAAAAAAAACTACTGGAACCAATAGATGTTACATTTTTCAGAAGTTTTTTTTTTTACATTTTTAGAATTTTTTAGAATTTGGACTGAAAAGTAATCACTACTGGAAATATTATCAAACACTACGTTATTCACAGAGTGCTGTTCTAATGGGAGAAAAACACCAGTTATTTCCTTTTTTTTTTTTTTTTTTTTTTTATTTTTTTTTTTTATTTTTTTTTTTTTTTTTTTTTTTACTAACTAAAAGATTATTTTCAACCGCAATATCCGATTTTCACAATAGCCTTGTGGAACAGTGTGTCAGAAGAATATTTTTTCTTAATATGATTTTCGAATACACACATTTTATACGGCATTACAAACTTATAAACTATACAGCCATGCAAAACCTTAAACAGCTTCAATCTACGTAGGGCCATGCATATGCCTAGGTATGGAATCTAGCTAAATGTTATGTGTTAGAGCGCCACATTGACAGTCTGAAATCAGACAAGTGCAAATGCCGTATTTTCCGTATGTATTTTTCATAATGAACTCCATATTGCGAGAACATGTTTTTACAACAACCGTGAGAACATAATTGCAGGAAAATACAAACCAGTTCACGTATGGTCTAGCTAATAGCAAGTTCAGATACAGTAGAAAGCCGACGCCATATGATTATTAAAAAAGCTTGCCTAGAAAAGTACAGACAATACTTTGGCCATTTTTCCTTTCAGTTGTGAGAAAAATAATGCGGATTGGTTATAAACCGTTTCATCATTATGATGTGGACATTAAAAACCTCTTTTACATGTTAAGATACAGTCAACACTTTGTCTGAATTTGCCATTAACAATTGTCAAAGAAGATGGTACTAGTAAATGGTATGGCTAACTAATGCTAGAATAATGCTTGGTTATCAACGTCCGATATGCATAAACATGAAAATATTTAATGTTTTTAGGTTTCGTTTACCATATGCTTCAAAATATTTTAATTGTTTTTCAGTTTCGTTACGCTTTGACCTAAAAAACGAAACTTTGAATACCAAATAGATATATCAAAAGAATTATATTTTTGTATGTTGATTTTCAAATATATATGGTTTCATCAGTTTAGTCTTACCCGTCAAAACATAACGTGCCTGAGAAAATTTGCCTTCTTTTCGAAAAAGGGGGAAACAGCCCCTAAAAGTCATAGCACTTTAATGAAGGACTCACATACATCAGATTCAGTATATACTCAGAGAACCCTACTTAGTAGTTTCACACGCTCCTATCTAACAGAGAATGTGGAAAATTTTATTATTTTCGCCAGAAGAAAAGATCACGGATGCGGGTTTTTTTTTTTCAGGTAATTGAATCGATCGCAGTAGTCCTAGAATATCGGAAGAGGGCTCATTTGACCAGAAATTAAAAGTTCTATTGTCCTTTTTAAGTGACCAAAAAAATTGGAGGGTGACTTGGCCCCCTCTCACGCTACATTTTTTTCCCTAAGTCACCCAATCAAAATTTTGATATAGCCATTTTGTTCAGCAAAGTCGAAATCAATAATATGTCTTTGACGATTTACTGTATCCCCCCACAGTTCAGGGGGGTGGGCTGCAAGTCATGAACTTCGCCCATTTGTTTACCTGACATAGTATTGGTTATTGGGAAGTATACAGACGTTTTACAGGGAGGGATTTTTTTTATTGTGGGGGGGGGGGGGGGGGGTCAGAGTAGGAGGTTACGGGAAGGATGTTTCCTTTGGGGAAGGACTTTTCTATGAAGGGGGCAGCCAAGGATTTGTCCAGCTTATTTAATAAAATACGGATCGGAAAATTAAATAAAAAAAACAAGTTATTTTCAACTGAAAGTAAGGAGTAACATTAAAACTTAAAAAAACGAACAGAATTATTACGTATTAATGATGGGCCTCGCCCCAATGTCAATATACCTTGCTCTTTGCGATACAGTTTTATAGTACTTTCGAAAGATCTATCTTTCTAATTAAACGGCCTTACGTGATTCCGAGGGTTTGTGATTCGAACCAAAAATTGAACTTTAGCGTAAAGGGCGAGGTATAGACTAGGGGGTGAACTCCCTAATATACGTAATAAAAAACATATTGAATTTATAGAAGTTCGATACGTAAAGTTAATTGTAAGTTAACGTCAGACAAAATTTTCGATGAAAGCCTATAGCTAAAAAAAAAAAAAAAAGTAAAATTAATATGCAAATTTCGTTTTCTAATTATTCATGTACGGTTAGCAAAAATCAAAGCTGCATTAATTCGCAGAAATGTTTAGAAATTAAATAAAAAAACAACAGTTTTTTTTACTGAAAGTAAGGAGCGACAGTTAAAACTAAAAAGGAACAGAAATTATTCCGTATGCGACAGGCGCTGTCCCCTCCTCAAACGCCGTCGCTCTTACGCTAAAGTGATTATATTGTTTTAAAAAATTAAAGTTTAGCGTAAATAAAGAGTCAAACTTTAGAGCGGAAAGAGCAAGGCGTTGAGGTAAGGGACAGTCCCTTTCATATACGGAATAGATTTCTGTTCGTTTTTAGTTTTAATGTCGCTCCTTACTTTCCAGTAAAAAAAAGAAACTTGTTTTTTTTTTAATCTGTTAAAAGAAGCCGAGATTCTCATTTTTTTTTTCGAATGCTGTTACTAAGGCTATGAATAAAGTGAAGAGGAAAAAGTGACGTTGGATAACGAAAAGATTTATCAGCTGGACAGCTTCGCTTACCTCGCAGTATTATTATCTAAGATGGTTGGGAGCAGTGAAGATGTTTAAAAGTAGAATAACAAGCTATGGGTGTTTTTTTTCACAGTGTAAAAAAGTTTGCAAACCAAGATTAGAATATTGAGAAGCTACAGTGATGACAGTGGTCAAATATAGCTGCTAGAAGTATGGGGCGCTCCGAAAAGCAGATGAATATTTGCTAGATGTTTTCCAGAGAAATTGACTCCGGATTGTTCTGGGTACCGCGGCCTGACTGACCGTATTCAAACAGAGTAGGCTTTACGAAAAGTATGGTTCAATCCCGCTTTCTAGGGGAGAAAAGTTGAGGTGGCTATAATGATATGCAGACGAAGGATGACAGATTGCCCGAAAGATTGTCCTTTTTCGCCCACAACCGTGTAAGGGCTAACGCGAAAGCAGGTCGTCCGTGGCTGCTAGGGGAGGGAGGCGATGTCATAAAATATAAAGGAAACGGGAGCTTTCTGGGCGTGTGTGAAAGAGGGAGGCTTTGATAGAATTGGGATGGGGAGGAGTGTGCGTACTGTTTTGGCCTCAGGCAGCTTGGTCTTAAGTGGTGAGTTGTTAGTAGTTGTAGTAGGAAGAATGCCGTGTTACAATAAAAATTTTAAGAAAACTGACTTTGATCGGCACGTGTATCATTTGCAGGTAGCGCGATATAGTATTCTGCAAAGACGGTGAAATTTTTGTAGCTTATTGCCTAATCGTATTGTGATATAATTTTTTGTTTATTGTGAGAACCAAGCATAAGGATGAACCCTTACATATAACGAAAAACCCGCCGTCAGTATAATAAAATGTTTGGAAAACTTTTTTTGGGAAAACTTAATTTTTGTGGAAGAATTTTTTTTTTAATTAATTTCTACATTCGTTTTAGATTGTCACAGTCTTTTTCAGGGAAAGAGAAAATAATAATTGAATTCTATAACACTATAATTAATTTTAAAAAAAAACTTTTTTTTTCCAAAAAAATGAGTTTTAATAAAAAAGTAAAAGAACTCCATTATTAAAACCAAAATGAACAAAAAAAAAACATAAAATATAATCTACCAAAGCATAGAAACTACCTCAAATCATTATCAATAGATAAATGGACCTCAATAAGCAGAGTCAAACTCAAAACGAGCAGAAATTTACATGATTAGGTTCAAAACCCCTATGCTTTCTAAAATGCCTGAACATAATTTGTACTTAACTGAAAAAAATTTAAATGAATTTACTGAAAAAAGTGTGTGCATTGTCAGTTTATATACATATGCTATTATTTATTCCTTAAAAATCTTAATTAATTTTTTATTTCTTAAAGTTATAAAAGTTTAAAACATTCAAAAAAAATTATTTTCAGTGAAGTACAAATTATATTCTGGCTTTTAGAAAGCATAGGGTTTTGAAATCCTTTTCATATTAGTTTCTGCTCGTTTTGAAATTGTGGCTCTGTTATTTATTTTAATTCTTGTTCGTTTTGGTTCATTTATTTATGATACTGATTTGTGGTAGTTCTATGCTTGTTTTGTGTAGTAGTTATGTAGTTATATGGTATTTTTGTTAAGTTTTTTTGTTTGATGGAGTTTCTTTACTTTTTTGGAAAAACTTATTTTTGTGGAAGAATTTTTTTTAATTAATTTCTATTCGTTCGTTTATATTGTCACAGTCTTTTTCAGGGAAAAAGAAACATAATAATTTTTGAATTCTTTTCCTTCCCGTTTTCCTTTAAGAATTTATAGTTTGGCCTGGCTATTTATATGCGAAGAAAAGAACTTTTTCGACGCAATATTTAACAACAGAAACTCTTTTGAAATTATGTGACTTGCCCTCAATAGTAGTGTTTAAATTCACTCATATACCATGCTCTAGGTGGTAATCAGATTACAAACAAACAATGTGTTTTGATTTAATTTTCAAAGCAACATTTAGTTTTTAAGCATAATGGGGGCAAATTACATAACTGTGTGGAAGTTTTGACCTACCCAATAACCCTAAAGATATAGTTACTGGACCATTCCGCTATGCTTGAACAAAATGACTGTCTGAAAAATTTTGTGATTGGAAGTGTCTTGAAAAATTAGATGAGCTAAAAAGGAGGGCTGTCATTGCCCTCCAATCACACTTTCGACTCTTAAGAGGGCACTAGAACTTTCAATTTTCTATCAAATTAAGCACCTTTAAAAATATCAATTATGTCTAATAGCTCTGCTATCGAACAATCGCTGACCATGTGTTCTTACTATGCCCTTTTAAAAACCTGCATTGCATCTAAACAGCTATTTTCGTTTCAATTGAAAAACTCCTCCAAGAACGTTCCTAAAAAGTTTCAAATTGATGCCATTAAGATGGTCGCTTAGTTACGAGTAAATACGTTGGAAGGAACATTATATGGTAATACACATAGTGGTTTCTGGCTTGCCTCAAAATCTACAACTTATGAAAGTATGTAGGTGCAAGATTTTCATAGAATATTTCTGTTGTACGGATGACAACCTGTCATCCGTATGCAGGTTGTCAAAAAGGGCATATCAGCAATATCTTAGGGAACGGTTTCTGTGTTGTGAAATTAAAACTTACTTACTTTATAAGAACTTACAAGCTCTTGTTGTAGGGGGATGTATGAACTAACACAGAACGGAAACATGATTCGCATCATAATGCAATAGCTTCATAGCTACTCTAACAACTACTGGCTACTAAAACTGATTACTAATGCTATCGTATTTATTACTACACTACCTGCTAACTAAACTAAATCTTAACCTACTACTATTAACTGTACTCTGTACTCTTACTACTATTATTTACTGATATTTACTGGTGCCTGGACTATTACAATTAATATAACCTTAGGGTAATTAAGGCGGGCGAAAATTTTAGGTGGCAATATTGTACTATTGAAATGATAATCGAAACAAGCTAAACGCTTGTCCATGGATCAAAAGGACCTATTTGTCAATGGCTTCATGAAACGTTAATGATGAATGAAGTTTTAAAAATTTCATCATCTGTGTTTGAAGGGGATCTTGAAAAAAGGTGTTATATTTGGGTCTACTGCTAATGCTATACTAACGGATAACTGACTACTGCTGGCTCAAACTATTGTTACGGGTGAAGGCACGATTACTGAGGCCTTTCAACAATACTGAAAAACGTCGGGTATGTCTCACATACGTTGTTTATAATGATCTTTGTTATTAATGAAATGATGGGGCTTTGGGGGGGGGGGGGGGGGGGGGAGAGAGATAGAAGAAGACGGAAAAGGGGTGGAAGAGAGAGAAGAATGAGAATGTAAGACGGGAGAGGGGAGGAGTGCGAGAGAGGAAGAGAGGGAAGAGAAGAAAGAGTAAACACTTAGAGAGGGGAGGGAGTGGGGAGGCTGGGGGGAGAGGGGAAGGGAGAGGCGAGGCATGGAGAGGAGGGAAAGTGATGCTTTGAAAGAAGAGAGGGAGTAGGTGGGAGGGTGATGAGTATAGCAAGGGCAGGGGAGGATGCGTGGTCAGAGGTTTCTCTCAAATTCACTTTGACTCTTAAAAAGGGCACTATAAACTTCCATTTAAAGTCAAATGAGACCCCATCTGTGATTTAATACCGGCTACCCATTTCTATTGAAGGCACTTCCGATATATGGCACTTACATACTCACTGTAAAAGTCTAAAACCTTAAAAACCTGTACTGAAAAACTATTATGCCGTCTTGAAGTAGTATGTTTTACCCTTAGTAAGTCTTTGCCGCCCTTTAATGTTCCTTCCGAGTGTTATTTGCGGTTACGGGTCTGGCTTGAGGTTGGCAGTATAGTCTGGTTTGATGGATATAATCTGGATTTGGTGGGTATAATCTGGTTTGGTCGGGTTATCGTCTGTTTGTTGGTATAGTCCTGGTTTTGATGGGTATAGTCTGGTTATCGGTTGGTATAGGTCTTGGTTTGGTTTTTACAACGAGGAGGAGTGACATTTTCATTTTGCAAAAAGTGGGGGCAATAGTGATAGGATAATTTTTTTAACATGAAGATCTCTGAATAACAATTTTTGAAGCATGTACTTGACGATTGAAAAAAAAAAATAAAGAAAAAACATGGTTTGAGAGGTGATTAGCAATTAACGAGCAGAGGATTCCCACATTGGATTCCTGGCCAGTAGGTCTACGCATGATCAAGTTGAAAAAAATTTGATAGAATGAGGTAATTTGTGAGGTGGAATATTAATGTTTTGAATAATATGGAGTGTGATTGATTCTAATTAGTGATTTGGATAATTTTTAACATGAAGAATCTCTGCCTAAACATATTTTTTGGGAGAGAATGGAAATTGATTGGTGTACTGTATAATACCAGTGATGTTTGAACAGTGTTGTTCAGTTTAAAAAATAGTGTCTAACGTTTTGAGTATACTAAAAAGTTGAATACTAAGAGGGATGTAGATGTAAAGAAAAGGAAGGTTCAATAATGAAATTCAGAACAAACCTTTAGAAATCCTTGCAAATTTCAAGTAGTAGGGTGGTATGTGAGATGATATGCGAAACTGTCAAGGATCATTAAGCAGCCAAAAACGACACTACGGCCAAGCTAGAGTACATTAACCTAACGCCCGAAGAGTCCCTGTACGATCAGCCCAAACTCGTTGGGGCATCGGCGTCACTGCACTCCATACTTTTTGGTGTTTGTTGTGGCCACCGCCCCCCGGACCCCCCGATCCTCCCTATTTTTTTTTAACGTGGCTATAGTTTTATTGTTTTCAACTGTTTGTTATTACGATGTCTTCGAATGAGATTGAAACAAATTTAAATTCAGTAGTGTTCTGTCGTGGTTTTACTTGTCACAGGGACATTCTCTTTATTTTTCAACGTCCATTTTGAATTTCTTTGTTGAAATGCAAGAGTTGGAATTATTTCCGTAGTGTCTGTTGTGCTTTACCTTGTCACAGTCACATTTCTTGATTTTCAAAGTTCATTTTGGATTTCTCCTTGAAATGCAAGAGTTAGGAATATTTTGTAGTGTTTTGTTGCTTTACATTGCCCCAGTTACATTCTCTTGATTTTTCAAGTCATTCAATTTCTTTTGTTGAAAGCAAAAGAGTTGGAATATTCAGTTAGTGTTTTGTCCTGGTTTCCATGTCACAGATTACATTCTCTTGATTTTTAAAGTTCATTTTGAATCTTTCGTGAAATGAAAGCGTTGGAGTATTTCAGTATGTTTTGTCGAGGTTACCATGCACAGTTACATTCTCTTGATTTTTTCAAAGTTCATTTTGGATTTCTTTTGTTGAAATGCATTAGTTGCGAATATTTCAGTAGTGGTTTTGTTGTGCTTTACCTTGTCAAGTTGCATTCTCTTGATTTTCAGTTCATTTGGAGTTTTTTTTTGTGAAATGCAAGAGTTTGGAAGTTGGAATAGTTCAGTAGTGTTTTGTCGTGGTTTACCATGTCACAGTTACATTCTCTTGATTTTTCAAGTTCATTTGAATTTCTTTCGTGAACTGCAAAGAGTTGGAATTATTTCAGTAGTGTTTTGTCGGGTTTACCATGTCACAGTTACATTCTCTTGATTTTTCATAAGTCATTTTGAATTTCTTTGTGAAAGCAAGAAGTTGGAATATTTCAGTAGTGTTTGTTGTGCTTTACCTTGTCCACAGTTACATTCTCTTGATTTTCAAAGCTCTATTTGATTTTGTTGAAATGCAAGAGTTGGAATATTTCAGTAGTGTTTTGTTGTGCTTTACCTTAGTCACAGTACATTCTCTTGATTTTCAAAGTTCATTTTGAAGTTTTCTGAAATGCAAGAGTTGGAATATTTCAGTAGTGTTTTGTCTGGTTTACCTTGTCACAGTACATTCTTTGATTTTTCAAAGTCATTTGAATTTTTTTCGTGAAATGCCATGAGTTGGAATATTTTCAGTAGTGTTTTGTTGTTGTTTACCTGTCACAGTTACATTTCTTGATTTTCAAAGTTCATTTTTGGGATTCTTTTGTTGAAAATGCAAGGAGTTGGAATATTTCAGTAGTGTTTTCGTTGGGCTTTACCTTTGCACAGTTACATTCTCTTGATTTTTCAATGTTCATTTTGATTTCTTTTGTTGAACTGCAAGAGTTGGAATACTTCAGTAGGGTTTTGTCGTGTGTTTACCATGTCACAGTTACATTCTTGTGTCTTAAAGTTCATTTTGAATTTCTTGGTGCAATGCCAAGAGTTTGAAATATTCGGAGTGTTTGTCGTGGTTCCCATGTCCACAGTTACATCCTCTTGATTTTTCAAAGTTCATTGTGAATTTCTTTCGTGAAAATGCAAGAGTTGAGCATATTCAGTAGTGTTTGTTGTGCTTTACCTTGTCACTGTACATGTCTTGATTTTTCAAAGTTCATTTTGAATTTCTTCGTGGAATGCAAGAGTGGTATATGTAGAAATGTTCATGTTATGCTTAACCTTGTAACAGTTATATCTCTGATTTTTCAAAGTTCATTTGAATTTCTTTCAGGAAATGAAGAGTGGCCATATTCAGTAGTGTTGTGATGTGCTTTTACATTGGATCACAGTTACATTCTTGAATTTTTTCAAAGTTTCATTTTGAATTTTCTCGGAAATGCAGGAGTTGGAATATTTCAGTAGTGTTTTGTCGTGGTTTACCTTGTCCACAGTTACACCATTTCTTCGATTTTCTCAAATTCATTTTGGGATCTTCTTTTGTGTGAAATGAAGAGTTGGAATATGTCAGTAGTGCATAGTGTTTTGTTGTGTTTACTTTGTCACAGGTTACATGTCTGGATTTTCAAAGTTCATTTTGAATTTTTTCGTGATGAAATGCAGAGTTGGAATATTTCAGTAGTGTTGTCGTGGTTTACATTGTCAAAGTTGCATTCTCTGATTTTTCAAAAGCTCCATTTTGGATTTCTTTTGTTGAAATCCAAGAGTTGGAATATTTCAGTAGTGTTTTGTGTGCTTACTTTCAAGTTACATTCTCTGATTTTCAAATGTTCATTTTGAAATTTCTTTCGTGAAATGCAAGAGTGGGAATAACTGCAGTAGTGTTTTGGGTCGTGTTTACCATGCACAGTTACATTCTCTTGATTTTTCAATGCTCTCATTTTGAATTTTTTTCGTGAAATGCAAGAGTTGGAATAATTTCAGTAGTGTTTGTGTCGTGGTTTACCTTTGGCACAGTACATTCTCTTGATCTTCAAAGTTCCATTTTGGATTTCTTTTGTTGAAAGCAGGAGTTGGAATATTTCAGTAGGTCTTGTTATGCTTTACCTGTCACAGTAATTGCATTCTCTATGATTTTTCAAAGTTCAATTTTGGATTTCTTTTGTTGAAATGCAGGGGAGTTTGTTTATGCGGAGAATATTTCAGTAGTGTTTGGTTGGCTTTACCTTGTCACAGTTATATTCTCTGATTTTTCAAAGTTCATTTGGATTTCTTTTGTTGAAACGCAGGAGTTGGACTATTTCAGTAGTGTTTTGTCGTGCGTTTACCAGGTCACAGTTACATTCTCTTGATTTTTCAAAGTTCATTTTGAATTTCTTTGGTGAAATGCAAGAGTGGAATATGTCAGTAGTGTTTTGTTGTGCTTACCGTGTCACTGTTACATTCTCTTGATTTTTCAAAAGTTCATTTGAATTTCTTTCGTGAAAGCAAGAGTGACTATTCAGTCTAGCGTTTTGTCACGGTTCCCCTGTCACAGTTACATTTTCTTGATTTTTCAAAGTTCATTTTGAATTTCTTTCGTTGAAAGCAAGAGTTGGATATTTAAGAAGTGTTTGGTAGCTTACCTGTCACAGTTACATTCTCTTGATTTTTCAAAGTTCATTTTCAATTTCTTCATGAAATGCAAGAGTTGGATATTCAGTAGTGTTTTGTTGTGCTTTACCTTGTCACAGTTAGCATTTCTTGATTTTCAAAGTTATTTTGAATTTTTTTCGTGAAATCAAGAGTGGATATTTCAGTAGTGTTTGTCGTGGTTTACCTTGTCACAGTTAACATTCTCTTTGATTTGTCAAAGTTCATTTTGAATTTTTTTCGTGAAAGCATGAGTGGAATATTAAGTGTGTTTGTTGATTGTTTACCTTGTCATAGTTACATTTCTTGTTTTTCAAAGTTCATTGGATTCTTTTGTGAAATGCCAAAGAGTGGAATGTTCACGTAGTGTTTTGTTGGCTTCCTTTGTCACAGTTACATTCCTGATTTTTCAATGTCATTTGGATGTCTTTTGTTGTGAAATGCAAAGAGTTGGATACTTCAGTAGTGTTTTGTCGTGGTTTACCAGGTCACAGTTACATTCTTTGCGTTTAAAAGTTTTCAGTTTGAATTTCTTTTGTTGAAATGCAAGAGTTGAAATATTTAAGTAGTGTTTGTCGTGGTTTACCATGTCACAGTTACATCCTCTTGATTTTTCAAAGTCATTTGGATTCTTTCGTGAAATTGCAAGAGTGGAATATTTCAGTAGTGTTTTGTTGTGCTTTACCTTGTCACTGCTACATCTCTTGATTTTTCAAAGTTCATTTTGAAGTTCTTTTCGTCGAATGCAAGATTGGAAATCAGAAGTAGTGTCTTGTTATGCTTACCTTGTCACAGTTACATTTCTTGATTTTCAAAGTTCATTTTGAATGCTTCATGAAATGCAAGAGTGGTATATTTCGTAGTGTTTTGATGTGCTTGACATTGCACAGTAATCTCTTGATTTTCAAAGTGCATTTTGGATTTCTTTTTGTTAGAAATTTTTAAAGAGTTGGAATATTTCAGTATGTGTTTTGTTGTGCTTTACCTTGTCACGTTACATTTTCTGGATTTTCAAAGTCATTTGAATTTATTTCGTGAAGCAAAAGAGTTGGAATATTTCAGTAGGTGTTTTTTCGTGGTTTACATTGTCAAAGTTGAATTCTCTTGATTTTCAAAGCTCATTGGATTTCTTTTGTTGAAATCAAGAGTTGGAATATTTCAGTTAGTGTTTGTTGTTTACCTTCACAGTTACATTCTCTTGATTTTTCAAGTTCATTTTGAATTTCTTTCGGGAAATGCAAAGAGTTGGAAATACGTCAGTAGTGTTTGTCGTTGTTTACCACGTCACAGTTACATTCTCTGATTTTTCAAAGTTCATTTGAAATTTTTATTTCGTGAATGCAAGAGTTGAATATTTCAGTAGTGTTTGTCGGGTTTACCTTGTCCAGTTACATTCTTTATTCTTCAAAGTTCATGGATTTCTTTTGTTGAAACGCAGGAGTGGAATATTCAGTAGTGTCTTGTTATGCTTACTTGTCAAGTTGCATCTCTTGATTTTTCAAAGTTCATTTGGATTTCTTTTGTTGAAAGCAAAGATAAGAGTTGGAATATTTCAGAGTGTTTTGTGTGCTTTACTCTTTTGTCACAGTTATATCTTTCTGATTTTTCAAAGTTCAGTTTGGATTTTCTTTTGTAGAAAGCAGGAGTTGGAATATTTCAGTAGTGTTTGTCGTGGTTTACCATTGTCACAGTTACATGCACTCATTGATTTTCACAAAGTTAATTTTGAATTTCTTTCGTGAAATGCCAAGAGTTGGAATTATGTCTGTAGTGTTTTGTTGTGCTTTACCTTGTCACTGTTACATTCTCTTGATTTTTCAAAGTTCATTTGAATTTCTTTTGTGAAATGCAAGAGTTGGAATATTTCAGTAGCGTTTTGTCAGGTTACCATGTCACAGTACATTCTCTTGATTTTTCAAAGTTCATTTTGAATTTCTTAGGTGAAATGCAAGAGTTGGAATATTTCAGAAGTGTTTGTTATGCACTTTAATTGTCACAGTACATTCTTTGATTTTCCCAAAGTCATTTTGAATTTCTTTATGAATGCAAGAGTTGGAATATTTCAGTAGTGTTTTGTGTGCTTTTACTTGTCAAAGTTAACATTTCTTGATTTTTCAAAAGATTCATTTGAATTCTTCGTGAAGAACCAATGCAAGAGTCGGAACATATGTCAGAGTGTTCTGTCGTGGTTTAACCTTGTCACAGTTACATTCTTTGATTTTTTCAAAAGTTCATTTTGGAAGTTCTTTGTGAAATGAAGATTGAATATTTCAGTAGTGTTTTGTTGTGCTTTACGTGTCATGTACATTTTTCTTGATTTTTCAAAGTTCATTTTGAAATTTTTATTTCGTGACTGAAATGCAACGAGTTGAATATGCAAGTAGTGTTTTGTCGTGGTTTACATTGTCAAAGTTGCAATTCTCTTGATTTTTCAAAGCGCATTTTGATTCTTTTGTTGAAATCCTAAGAAAGTTGGAATATTCAGTATGTTTTTGGTTGTGCTTTACTTTTCACAGTTTACATTCTCTTGATTTTTACAAAGTTATTTTGAATTTTCTTTCGTGAAATGCAAGAGTTGGAATACTTCAGTAGGTTTTGTCGTGTTTACATTGTCAAAGTTCATTCTCTTGATTTTCAAGAGCCATTGTGGATTTTTTTGTTGAAATCCAAAGAGTTGGAATATTTCAGTAGGTTTGTTGTGCTGTACCTTTTCACAAGTTACATCTCTTGATTTTTCAAAGTTCATTTGAATTTTTTTCGTGAAAGCGAGAGTTGGATATTTCAGTTAGTGTTTGGCGTGGTTTAACTTGTCACAGTTACATTCTCTTGATTTTCAAGTTCATTTGGATTTCTTTTGTTGAAAACGAAGGAGTTGGAATATTTCAGTAAGTGTCGTTATGCTTTACCATTATCTGTGTTACCTGTGTAATAAAATAATGTGATAATAGACAGTGAAATTGCCCGTAAATAAAAAGGCATTGTCAGAAAAATATCGCTATGAAAATAAAGATGATCGATGAAAAACAAAGACCAGCAAACGTTACTGCCATGATCAAACAGTCACTGAACCAAATATACCAAAGACGAAAAGCATATTGAGCCTGTTGATTGAGCCACCAGTAAAATGTGTGTGGACTCTAAACGGAATAGTGATTATTCTACTGATTACGAACTAAGAGAAGACAATAGCTGCATATCAAGAGAGAACATGGTGAAATGTTTTATGGAACAGATTCAAAATGTCCAAAGTTAATCATTGATTAATAATGTATCATAATATATTGTCGTATTAATATTCTACATAGCATTATCTCATTAAAAATGTTTATAGATTACCTTGTTATGTGTCATTATTTTAGAGTACGCTAGGGCCCCATATCAAACGCTCAGAATGTCTATTAAAACATCGGATATGTAAGAAAAGGAATTTGCATACATCTATTGTCAGGCACATGGGATTAACATGACAAATTCTAGCTATAAGAATGAATTAAATTTCTTGATCAACATCAGTTGTATGGATAGTTATGTCATTATGAAAAAATTTAAGTAAGTAGGTAAGGTAAGTAATTAAGTAGGTAAAGTAAGTAACAAACTCTTTCTTGAATTCACCTCTTGGATACACAATACAGGAATTAATTCAGGAAATTATACAAACAATTTGAACAAAATCTTTATTAACATTCTTTAGCGATTGAATAGTCGCTTCCTAGACAGTCAATACAGCAATTTCACAAAAATCTAAGCATCAGGGTATTGATTAAATTCTATATCAACATCCATTTCTCGGATGCAAGCGGATGAAATTGACAAAAATCTAAGTGTTAGAGTGAATGAATTTTATTTATCAAACATCTTTTGTCAGATACATCGAATAAAATTGACAGAATGTAAAGTGTCAGAGGTGAATAATTTCTGTTTTATCAAGTGTCTTTATCAGCTACAACAATTATAAATAACACAAAATCTAAATATCAGAGTGAATAAATGCTTTTTCCAAGCACCTTTGTCGGATTGTTGAATAAAAATATGAAAGTCGACATAGCTGTTATTTCATTTTTTAAGGTTTCATTTAGACGAGGTTACGTGCGGCGCAGTAACCTCGTCTAAATGTTTTTAAGGTTATTTAGACGAGGTTACAATGTCGCGCACGAAACCTCGTCTAAATTAACCTTAAAAAATGAATAAAAGCTATGTCGACTTTGCATATTTTATTCAAACATATCCGACAAAGGATGCTGAAAAAGCATTATTCACTCTGATTATTTAGATCTTGTTATTTATTAATTGTTGTAACTGATAAAAGACGTTGATTAAAAAAAATAAATTATTCACTCTGACACTTAGATTTCTGTCAATTTTACTTCGATATATCTGACAAAAGACAAAAGATGTTGATAAAAAAATTTATTCACTCTAACACTTAGATTTGTCAATTCATCCGCCTTGCATCCGAGAAAAAGGATGTTGATATAGACATTTAATCACTCTGATGCTTTAGATTTTGTGAAAATTGCTGTTATTTGACTGTCTAAGGAAGGCGACTTCAATCGATTAAAGAATGTTAATAAAGAATTGTTCAATTTTTTTTTGATAATTTCCTGAATTAAATTCCTGTATTGTGTTATCCAAGAGGTGAATTCAAGAAAGGGAGTTTGTTACTACTTAACTACTTAATTACTTACTTACCTACTTACTAGACAATTTTTTCATAAATGACATAATAACATATCCAACAACGGATGGTGATAAAGGAATTTATTCATTCTGATAGCTAGGAATTTGTCCAATGTCTATCCCATGTCTCGACAATAGATGTAATGTAAATTCCTTTTTTACATCTCCGATGTTTTAATAGCCATTCTAAACGTTTGATATGCTAGTTTACTCTAAAAATAATGCAACAACATAACTAATGGTAATAATGCATAAAATATTTTAATGAGAGATAATGCTAGTAGAATTATTAATACAAAAAATATTATTGATACATTATTAATATCATGATTAGCTTTGGACATTTTTGAATCTGTTCCATAAAAACAGTCAACATGCTTTTCTCTGATATGTAGCTATTGTCTTCTCTTAGTTAGTAATCCGTAGAATAATCACTATTCCATTAGTCATACACATTTTTACTGGTTGTCTCATCAACAGGCCTCAATATGTTTTCGTCTTGGATTATTTGTGTTCATTGAATGTTTGATTCATCAGGCAGTAAGTTTGCTGGGGCTTTGTTTTAATCCTTTCATCTTTATCATTCCATAGTGACTTTTCTGACAATGCCCTTTTTATTTTACTGGCAATTTACGTCTATTATTCACATTATTTTTACACCAGGTAACAGTTTCGACACGTAGGAAAGATATGGTTTACGATTCTTAGTAGAAGAGTAGGCCTTTCTTTTATTGACCTTCCGTTGGAATGCTATACCCGAAAGAGACGATGGATAATATCAGTAGGGTAATGTGTTACATGACAACAGTAGGCAAGGAGTGGTCCTATATCATCAACGATTATTTTTATGTTGTCATTCTCTTTGGGCAATCATCTCTGGAGATCTCAATCTCGCATAACATCACACACATAAGAGTTGACTTTTTTCCTATCCCAAAGAATTGAATTCCTTATGTCATGACAATGCAGCATACATTTCCAATCGTTAGTGGTACCACTTGTACTTGTTTTATAGTTTTAAAATACTTCTCCTTGTCGGGCATTCAATGCTACAATAACCTTGTTATGTGAACACACTTTATTAAAAGGCTCCATTCTTCAATTTTACGATATGATCATGTGTTTATCGTTCCACTTGCGTAAAAAAATACTGATTTAAATACATGCAATAGACTAGGTAGTGTCAATAACGGAAATACAAACCAATGGGAAAGCCACCATCATATCTCTGACCAATCATAGATTTAGAATGTTAGAGTCGTAGGCATATTTGTCCATTTAAGGATACATACAAAAAAGGAAAAAATAAATAAAGTTGAATAATTTCGAAGTTTAAAAAAAAATAGTCTGTTTTTTATGGAAAAAATATTGAATTAGAATCATCAGTCCTCATCTTTGGGAGTATCCAAAACTAGACTTAAGTTTAACATTTGAACAGAAATTGTTTTTCCATAATTTTATACAAGAAACTGAGTTTACGGTCAAAAAACCCTTATGAGCTCAGATTTTACGGAAATAGTTTATTTTGATCCAAAAAAAAAAAATAAATAAATAAAAAAATCAGGGGGGTAACTACCTAGACTAGAACTCTGAACTTTCACATTTGAACCAGGGAATTATAATGTTCGATAATTTTTCTTATAAAAAAATTAGAGTTACGGCCACAAAACCCTTTGTTAGCTCCGAATTCTTACAGAAACACTTATTTTTCGATCCATTAACTGGACTTAATTTTCACCTATGAGCCAATAATTGTATTTTCCATAATTTTCTTACAAAAAACTAGAGGTTTACAGTCAAAACCCTTTCAACTCAGATTTTTATAAAAATAGTTTATTTTTTTCGATCCAAAAAAGAGACTAAAGTTTTAGATTTGAACCAGAGTATGTCTTTTCCATAATTTCTTACAAAAAAACTAGAGGTTTACGCGTCAAAAACACCTTTTTAGCTCAGATTTATACGGAAATAGTTTGATTTTTCGATCCAAAAATAGACTTAGTTTCAGATTTTCAGATAACACACCTATGAGAGACTAAAGAAAACTAGCTCTGAAAAGCCCAAATAGCATTCCCCAAAACATAGGTTTCAGGGACACACACATACAAAAGGCTATGAAACCTAGCGCATAAAAGCCACGAAATAGCAAATACCCACCCAATTGTAGGTTTCAGACAACACACACCTATGAGAAACTAAGAAAACCTGAGCTACTGAAAAGCTCAAATAGCATCCCAAACTATAGGTTTTAGACGACAAACACCTACAAAAGAAGAAATTTCTTCAAAGTCACGGCTATAAGAAAAACAAAAAAAAAACAAAAGTACTGGATATTTTTGTTCAGTCTTGTAGTTTAGCACTAAGATCCATATCGTTTGATTCTATTTGAAACTTTCTCCAAGTGCATCAAATTGAATCTCAAATGGGTCATGATAAAAAAATAGTTTGGGGCAAGAAAAAAAACTCAAATAATGATCCGTGAAATCATTTTCAACACTCAGAGCAGGGGGACGTTGGGATTGAATCATTAGAGAAACATCGAATTTACTTTTTTTTAGTGTGACTCAGACGTCGTTCTTTTCACTGGCTTAAAATTGCATACAAAACGAGCCAATCAAGTGTTACAATCCTTTTTGCTTGCTCAAAATCGACCAAAGCACCGACGGTTTGGTTAGTTTTATTTGCGTGAGATTTCTAAGCCAATTAAGATGAAGAAATGTCTCAAAGTTCAAGGCTATAAGAAAAAAGTTCTCGGATAATTTTTGGCTCGAGTTGTAGCTCGCACTAATATCAATATCAGTAACGGATCTATTTGAACTTTCTCCAGCTTGATCAAATTGGTTTTGGCCGTAAAATCTAGTTTCTTGAAGAAAAAATTATGGAAAATACCAAACATACTGAAATATTCCAACTCTTGCATTTCACGAAAGAAATTCAAATGAAACTTTGAAAAATCAAGAGAAGTAAATGTGAAGGTAAAGCACACAAAACATACTGAAATATGCCAACTCCTGCATTTCAACAAAAGAAATCAAAATGATCTTTGAAAAAATCAAGATGAATGTAACTGTGACATGGTAAACCACGACAAAACACTACGTAAATACTCCAAATCTTGCATTTCACGAATAAAATAAACTGAACTTTTAAAAATCAGAGAAATGTAACTGGACATGGTAAAAACCACGACCAAAACACTACTGAAAATATCCAACTCTCGCATTTCACGGAAAGAAATTCAAAAATGAACGTTGAAAAATCAAGAGAATGTAACTCTGACAAAGGGAAAGCACAACAAAAACAATCTACCTGAAATATTCCAACTCTTGTTTTCAACAAAAGGAAATCCAAAATAAGCTTTGAAAAATCAAGAGACTGCAACTGTGACAATTGTAAACCACGACACAACCACTACTGAAATATTCCAACTCTTGCATTTCACGAAAGAAATTCCAAACGGAACTTTGAAAAAAATCAAGAGAATGTAACTGTGACATGGTAACCACGACCAAAACACATACGGAAATATTCCAACTCTTGCATTTCACGAAAAAGACATTCAAAATGAACTTAAAAAATCCAAGAGAAGTAAAACTGTGAAAGGTTTAAAGCTCTACAAAAAACACTACTGAATATTCCAACTCTTGCATTTCAACAAAAGAAATCCAAAATGAACTTTGAATAACAAGAGAAGCAAATTGTTGACAAGGTAAAGCATAAACAAGACAATTCTGAAATATTCTAACTCTGCCATTTTCAACAAAGAAAAATCCAAAATGAACTTTGAAAAATCAAGAGAATGTAACTGTGACAAGGTAAACCACGAAAAAACACTTACTGAAATATTCTACTCTGCATTTCACGAAAGAAATTCAAAATTAAACTTTGAAAATCAAGAGAACGTAACGTGACATGAGTAAACACGACAAAACACTTGCTAAATATTCCAATCTTGCATTTCACGAAAGAAATTCAAAATGAAACTTTGAAAACAAGAGAATGTAACTGTGACAAGGTTTTAAAGCACAAAAAACACATCTGAAAAATTCCAACTCTGCATTCACGAAAAGAAATTCAAAATGGACTTTGAAAAATCAAGAGAAACGTAAACTGTGGACATGGTAACCACGACCAAAACACTAGAAATATCCAACTCTTGCATTTCAGCAAAAGAAATGCAAAATGAATTGGAAAATCAAGGAGAATGGTAACTTTGACATGTAAACCAAGACAAAACACTTCTGAAATATTCCAACTCTGATTCACAAAAGAAATCCAAAAGAACTTTGAACAAATCAAGAGAATGTAACTGTGGGACAAAGGTAAAGCACAAACAAAACAATACTGAAACATGCCAGCCTTGCATTTCAACAAAAGAAATCAAAATGAAATTTGAAAAATCAAAGAGAATGTAAATGGGACAAGGTAACCACGACAAAACACTACTGAAATATTCCAATCTTGCTTTCACGAAAAAATTCAAAATGAACTTTGAAAAATCAAGAGAAGTAACGGTGACAAGGTAAAGCACAACAACAACACTACGAAATGTTTCCAAACTCTTGCATTTCAACAAAAGAAATCCAAAATGAGACTCTTTGAAAAATCAAGAGAATGTAACTGTGACAAGGTAAAAGTACAAACCAAAAAACACTACTGAAATCGTTCAACTCTTGCCATTTCACGAAAGAAATTCAAAATGAACTTTGAAAAATAAAGAGAATGTAACTGTGAATGGTAAACCACGGACAAAAACACTACTGAAATATTCAACTCTTGGTTTTCACGAAAGAAATTCAAAATGAACCTTTTGAAAAAATAAAGAATGTAACTTTGAAATGGTTAAATCACGACAAAACACGACTGAAAAATTCCAACTTGCATTCAACAAAAGAATCCAAAATGAATTTGAAAAATCAAGAGAATGCAAACTGTGACAAGGTTAAAGCACAACAAAACACTACTGAAATATTCCAACTCTTGCATTTCAACAAAAGAAATCCAAAATAACTTTGAAAAATCAAGAAGAAGTAAGGGACAAGGTAACACCACGGACAAAACACTACGAAATATTCCAACCTGCATTTCAACAAATAAATCAAATGAACTTTGGAAAAATAAGAGAATGTAACTGTGACAATGTAAAGCAAAACAAAACACTACGAAATATGCAACTTTGACATTCAACGAAAGAAATCCAAAATGAAATTTGAAAAATCAAGAGAATGTAACTGTGACAAGGTAAAGCACAACAAGACACTACTGAAATATTCCAAACTCTTGCATTTCAACGAAAGAAATTTCAAAATGAACTTTGAAAAATTGAAGAGAATGAACTGTGACAAAGTAAACCACGACAGAAAACACTACTGAATTTAAATTGTTCATTCATTCGAAGACATGTACAAAAAAAAGTTGAAAAAAAATATATCATGTTAAAAAAAAATAAAATGGGGAGGAGGGTGGGCAAAAAAGTCGGAGGGAGGAGGTGCCCAGACGATTTGTGCGCGTAATAAATGTACGGTACCCTTTGGGGATTTAATGTCTCTGCTGTGTTAGTGTCTTTGCGTGCTTATGATCCTTGATGGTTCGTTACTTCCCCATACACCCTACTAGCTTGATTTGCAAGGATTTTTCTAAGGTTTGTTCTTTGAATTGTCATTATTGAACTTCTTTTCTTACCATCTACATCCACGCTTATTATCAAACTTTTTTAGTATCCTCCAAACGTTAGCCCCTATTTAAATTGAGAACGAACTGTTCAACAATCAAAAACATCACTTGTGTATTATACAGCATACGCAATCAAACCCTCTCCCCCAAAAAATCATTTTCTTTCAGGAGCTTTCAATGTTACAAAATTATCCAATCACTAATTAGAATTCAATCACACTCCTATTATTCAAAACATTAATATTCCACCTCAAATACCTCATTCCTATCAAATTTTCAATTGATACGCGTAGCCTACTGGCAGGAACCATGGGGGATCCTCGCCTCGTAATTGCTAATCACCTCAACCCTTTTATTCATCTTCAAGTACATGCTCCAAAAAATATTTTATTCAGAGATTTTCATGTTAAAAAAATCTACCATCACTAATTACCCCTTTTTTTTGCAAATGTTACCTCACTCCATCTTGGAAAAACCATAACCAGACTATACCCACCAAACCAGACTATACCCATCAAACCAGACTATACCCACCAAATCAGACAATCACTCACCAAACCAAGACTTGTACCCACCAAACCAGATGATACCCACCAAAAACAGATTATAACCATCAAACAGACTGTACCCACCAAACCAGGAACCCGCACAACAAATAACACCGGACAGGAAACATAAAGGGCGGACAAAAGTATAAGGCGTAAACATACTACTTCTTGAAACAGTCTTAGGAAAATCTTAAACAACATCAAGATTGAATATTTCTATGTATAATGATACTTAATTGTTGAAAGAGCTATCAGTTCAAGTAATTTATTTCACTGTAATTTATATTTATTTTCAATGCTGTAAGAAGATGAATGAAGAAGAAAATATTTGTAATATAAATTCGTTTTCCGTAAAGCGCCCAATGAGGCAGTAGGCATTTGCTGTTTGTATCTACAAGTTAAGGAAGGGGGCAGTAGTATTCAAAACCCTTGTTTGTTAGTGACCTAGATTCGTCTTTTATAACTTTAGAAAGAAACTAATAAATCAAATCTTAAACTGAATATTTGATGGATAATGATATTAATTGCTGAAACCTCATCAGTTCAAAATTTTATCTATGATTTTAATGTTTGGTCAATAGTAAGTACAAAAGAAATATTTATAATAAATTAGTTGCAGTAAAGCGTCCCTGACACAGGTAAGGGGGGGCTTTAGAATTTTACAGTGAGAGAAGGAGACTATACAACCAAACTCTTGGTTGTTAATGATTTTTGTGCTTTTTGAAGCCTGGATTTTTCATATTCAATTTAAGTTTCACTCGTTTGAAGATTTATTTATTCATATTACATTATTATCTATTGTATGTTTGTTTGTGCATTCGATTGTTCATATTAAATTCTGTTCGTTTAAGTCTTCATTTATAATTCATTATCAAAAATATTTTTTGGCGTTTTAAGCTTGATTTTCTATTCAATCTAAGCCATTACTGTCTTAAGATTTTTTGATTCATTTATATTTATTATTTGTTGTCTGTTTTTTTTTTTTGCTAAGATTGTTTGATGTAATTTCTGTCGATACGGGTTTCTTATTTATCTTTATAGTAATCTTGCGGGTCTTTTTGAGTTTGAATTTTTTAACAGGTATTTAGTATGTGCTGAAGCCTTAAGCTCAAAATGGCCTTAATTTGTTTTGAAAAAATTATTTTTCGGAAATCATAAGGAAACAGTTTTTCGGAAAGTTTTTTTTGAATTAAATCTCAGGAAAACACGACGTGTGTGTGTGTTGGGAGTAGCTGCGCTCTGATCACTTTGACTCTTAAAATGGGCATTAGAACTTATGATCTTACCAATCCAATGAGGTCCCCTCCAAAGCATTTACGATCACCATTTTAAGAAGCAACCTTATACTGCCATAGGGAATATACTTACGGAATTCTTTTCCCAGGGAGCTGTAGGGGGGTGTGTGGAGGGTTGTCTTCCTCACAAACATAATTTTCGCAACTTCAACTACGATGAATAAAATTGTTATCTCCAAATTTTGATTGATGTTGCATAAGACATAATGCTGAGGTTGCGAAAATGCTGTGTGCTTTCAAAATCACTTTGATCTCTAAAAAGGGCATACAAAAAAAACTTATACGCCAATTTCAAATTAAATAAGCTGCATCTCATGTTTATACGACCGCGACAATTTCAATAAAAACCCTATATGCCCTCATAAAATAACTTAAATAATCTATCCCCAGGACGTTTGGGGGCGTGTCATCCCTTGAGACATGCTATATAGCTGTTCTTTAGACTATTTTGAAAAAAACACTTCCCCCCCCCCCCGCTAATCTCCTAATTTCAATCTAGATGCATGTGGTGAAAAGAGGGTTGTAAGAGGGGGACGGGGGAGGATAAATGCCGTCCATCACTTTCTGTGCTTAAAAAGGAAACAGAAACTTCTAATTTTCAACCAAATGAGCCTCTTTTAAAGTTAAACCATCATCCCTTCCATAAAAACCTTAAATGCCCCCCGGACATAACTTAAAAGCTTTGCCCTAATCTCTGAGGTTTGTTTCAACCCCCAAAGCTTGTTATATGCACATTCTAGACTATTCGAAATAGAATGGCCATCTCGAAATTTCTATTAGTTGCATTTGTGGACAATAAGTTGTCTTGTAGTGTGGGAGGGGGGGGAGGGCTACCACGCCCCAGCTCATCCACCACCCCGTAGATGCCCATACTATCACTGTGACTATCAAATAAGGGCACTAGAGATTTGCCTGATTACAATCCAAGGCAGTCCCTTCCGAAGTTTATATGACCACGCTTTCCTAACAAAAAAAAACCTATTGTGTCCCCAAGGCATAAACTTGTCAACCCTTGCCCTGAGAGGACTTGGGATGGGATTTGTTATTCTCTAAAACATAATTCCCAGACCACTATTCAAATTAACATTGAAACAAAACGGGTGTCTCAAAAATTTTGATTGGAAGTGTTGGGGAAAGACGTGCGTTGGGGAATAACCTTAATAGCCCCCAGTATTAAAAAAAAAAAAAAAAAAACAAAACAAAAGAAAAACTTGACAATAGTTGCCATGGGGGACTGATCGGGGGGGGGGAGTCGTTATCATCAAAGGAAATAATTTTCCGGAACTTTCAAATACGTTCTGGACAAAATGGATAGCGAAAATTTTGATTGGATTGTCTTTGCGGGAACTGGTGGGGGTGGGTGACAGGTGTGTGTTAGTTGTCCTTCTATCACTTTCGACTATGAAAAAGGGCACTAATCTTACAATTTCCAAATCGAATGATTAATTTTTGAAGTTTCTACGGACAAACGATTTCTATTAAAAAAAAAAAACTTATTTGTCACAGGGATAACTTACGGACCTTGCCCTGAGGGCTGTAGAGGGTTGCAATCTCTCAAAACACCCTAATTCCCAGAACTTTAACTACGTTGAACAAAAGGGCCATCTCAAAAATTTTGAATTGGATGAACTTAGGGAAAAGGGTGGGTTTGAGAGGGCGGTTAGTGCGCCCTCAATCGCTTTTGACTATGAAAAAGAGCAAAAGCCCTTTTCCATTCCCTATCGAATGAGCTCTTTGTGAAAGTTTCTACTACAACGCTTTCTGTAAAACCGTGTATTGCCTCCAGGGTATAACTCTGAGAACCATTGCCCTGATGAATTTGGGGTAAGTTGTCATCCTCAAGAGATAATCTCCGGACCTTTTCAAACTACGTTGACCAAAAAGCCAATGTCAAAATTTTTATAGCATGTGTTTGGGGGGAATGGTTGGCGTCCAAAGGGGGAGTTAGTTGCCCTCCAACACCCCCCCCCCCCCTTTCGACTATTGAAAAAGGAGCACTAGCTATTTCAATTACCTATCAAAAAGAGCCCTTTTGCAATTTCTACAACCAACAGCTTTCTATACACACCTTAGCCTAAATGGCTCCCAGGAGCATAAACTTATAAACCCTTGCCCTAAGGGGGGGGACTGTGAAGGGGGTTTGTCTCCTCAAAACCCTAATTTCCAGCACTTTCAAACTACGTTGAACAAATAATGGCTATCCTCAAAATTTCTGATGGATGTAGTTGGGAAAAGGTGGGGTTTGAGAGAGGGGTTAGTTAGCCTCGCAATCGCTTTTGACTATTAAAAAGCGGCACAAGCACTTCCAATTCCCTATCGAATGAGCCCTTTTTGAAGTTTCTACTACAACGCTTTCTGTAAAAAACTTATATGCCCCCAGGATATAACTCTGAACTCTTGCCCTGATAGACTAAAGCGGTAAAGTGTAATCCTCAAAGGAGAGAAACTCTCCGGACCTTTCAAACTACGGATGAACAAAAACGCCGAAATGTTCAAAATTTTTATTGGATGTGTTTGGGGAAATGGTGGCGTCAAAGGGGGGGTTAGTTGCCCTCCAATCACTGTCGAACTATTGAACAGGGCACAGCTAATGCAATTACCAATCAGAAAAGAGCCGCTTTTGAAAATTTCTAAAACAAAACACTTGCTAAAAACACCTTAGCCTAAATGGCTCCCAGGGGCATCACGTTTAATAACTCTAGCACTAAGGGCTGTGAGGGGGGTTGTCTCCTAAAAGAACGAATTTCCAGAACTTTCAACTTACGTTGAACAAAGATGGTTATCTCACCAGTTTTGTGTTGGATGTTGTTAGGGAAAATGGTTGGAGTGAAGCAGGGGGTTTAGTTGCCGCTACTGTTACTTTTGACTATTAAAGTAAATGGTACACTACCCCTTCAAAATTTAGTATTAAAACACTAAAAAGTATTAAACCACTAGCCCTTTAAATTGTCAAGCGAAAAGGGCCCTTTTGAAAGTTTTCTAGAACCAAGCTTTTTTAAGTTTATCTAATTAAAAAAAACCTTTTCCCACAAAATAAGTTTTTCAAAGAAAGTAAAGAACCCCATTAAACAAAAATGAGCAAAAAATAAATATCTAAATAATCTAACAAGCTGTGAAACGTCGCCACAAATCAGAATTCTATAAATAAATTGAAAACCCAAGCGAAACAGAAAATTACAATAAATAAACTGAGGTCAAACTAAAACGAGCAGAAATTTAACATAAGTTGGGCTCAAAACCTCTTATGGCCTTCCCAAAGGCCAGAACATAATCTGCATATTTACTGAAAAAAAAATCTAAATGTTTTTAATTTTATAACGTTAATAAAATCAAATAATATTACCATTTTGAATTACCTAAAATATTAGTATATGTATATTAAACTAGGGACCAATGCACACATTCATACTTAATATTTTTCAGTTACAAGTGTAAATTATGTTCTGGCCTTGGTGAAGGCCATAGGCGGTTTTGAATGCCCAAAATTATGTTTAGTCTTTTTGATCGTTCTGAGTTTTGACTCGCGTATATTGAAACCACCTGTCGCAACTGAACCCCTCGTAGCAACTGATAAAACCCTCGTGCTAACTGAACCCTCATGCAAACTGAATCCCCTTAACTGAAACTCTCGTCGCAACTCCATCCCCGTGTAAACTCAAACCCATGTAACTAAACCCCCATGTAACATGAAACCCCATGGTTATAACCAAAACCCGTGACAACTGAATCCCCTGAGCAAAACTGAACCCCGTGCCAACTGAATCCCTCGTGGCAACTCAACCACCGATAATTAAATTGGGTAAAACACAATAGGGCTATGAACCATAGTGATTTTTACTATGGTATAGTTATTTAACCTTTAAACTGTTTTAAATAAAAATTCCGTCCCAAAATTTAGATCGGATTGGATTTGGGGTAAAAATAAGGTGGGTGGAAGCACTCCGATCACTTTTAACTCTGAAAAAGGTGCACTGGAAATGTTTGATTTCCAATCGAACGAACACCCCCCCCCAAATTTCATACAAAAAAGTATCTACAAAAACCTTATGTGTTAGCACATTGAGCAACTAGCTTTAACTTGCAGCCCTTGCCCCCAAGATGCTGCTGGTGGGGTTGTTAACCCCAAATGCCTGGCTGTTTAAATCTTCAGACTATTTTGAACAAAATTTTTATTTTTATTTTGATCGGATGTATTTGGGGGGGGATAGGCGGTTAAGAGGGAAAGGCTGATTGTCTTGTGATACCTTGATTCTTGAAATTGAACTCTTCAAGTTTCATTCGATATGAGCCTACTTTAAAAGTATTTTACGATCATCCCTCTCTGTAAAAACCTGTAAATTTTAATGAATTGGTAACTGCATATAACATAAGATTGCTGATACAGGTGTATCAGCAATTTTTCTGATTGGAACAGGCTAACGTATTAAGATGAAACTTCTGGGGCATCCACCTGACTACTACTTGACATTAAACTACTGCTGCATACATACTGACTATCTAACTACTACTAATGCAACCTGTATTATTACTTATATTGCTCCTACTACCCGACCTATGGTTTTTGTACTAGTAAACTAGCAACTATTAAGGCTACGCATATCAAGTTGATAATTTGACAGAATGAGGTATTGGAGGTGGAACTAGAACTAAATCAAAAAGACACCTAATGGTGCATGCAGATATTCAAAAATGCTAATGAGGGTGCATTAGCTCGAGTGTTCAGATAGCCCGAGGATAATGTTGCACGGGGCGTTCAGTTGCACGAGGGGTTCAGTTGCAAGGCGAGTTCAGTTGCACCGGTGGGTTCAGTTGAACGCGGGTTCAGTTACAAGTGCGGACCCTTTTCGGAAGCTCCTACGGACAACTCCTTCGATACAAAGTAGCCTTGGGTCTAAACAACAACAACAACAAAAAATAATACATTATGCCAACTTTTGATCTTTACTATAAATAATTAAAAAAAACTTTGTTCCACAAAACTAAGTTGTTCAAAAGAAAAGTAAAGAACTCATGAAAAACAAAAATGAGCAAAACTAAAATCAAATAATGCTAACCAAGCGTGAAACTACCACTATCAGCTATTGATAAATGACCACCCAAAACGAACAGAAATTACAATAATTAACCGAGTCAAACTCAAAACGAGCAAGAAATTAACATAAGTGGGCGCCAAAACCCCTATTGCCTTCCCAAGAAGAACCAGAAACAAAATTTGCGCTTTACTGATAAAATAACAAATTTTATAACTTTAAAAAGTCAAATAATATTAACATTTTGATATACTAACTATCAGATATGTATATTAAATGTACAGTGCACATTCATTTTCATTTTTTTCAGTAAATCAAAGTGCAAATTTTGTTGTGGTCTTGGGAAGGCATAGGGGTTTTGGCGCCCAAACTTATGTTAATTCTGCTCGTTTTGAGTTTGACTCGATTAATTATTGTAATTTCTGTTCGTTTGGGTTTCATTTATTTATCAATCGCTGATTTGTGGTAGTTTCACGCTTGGTAGACTATTGATTTTGTTTGCTCATTTTTTATTTAATGGAGTTCTGTACTTTTCTTTGAAAAACTTATTTTGTGGAAAAGGTTTTTTAATTAATTTCTGTTCGTTTTATATTGACCTAGTCTTTTCAGGAAAAAAAGAAAATACACTTGTAATGTATCTTTTTGTTTTTTAAGACTTTATAGTTGGCCTGCTATTTTGTATGCCGGAGGAAAAAATTTCAGCAATTTTTAACTGCATACACCTTTTGAAAAATCTGGACAAAATAGTACTGTTTAATTTAGCTTCATAAACTCCTCTAGTTGACCTGTAATCGGAAACTTGATAACATTTGCAAAAAAAATCTGTTTACTTCTTTGATAACTGGATACACTACGCTATTTGCGATTTGGTTAAATTTTGAAAGCAGAAGTATCCCCGAACGTTTTGAACATAATACCCTCAGTAGTTCTTGGGATACATGACTGAGATGCCTCTATTGGGGAATTATCATTATCACAGTGCATTTTGATTTAATCTTAAAGTCAAACAGTTTAGTAGTTTAAACATAATAAAAATTGGATTTGAGGAAAGACTAAAATCTATTCTATTAAATCCATATACAACAACTTCTTATATAAACCTGATAATGCCCCCAGGGCATAACTTACAAACCCTTCCATTGAGGACTCTGAGGGGGTTATCATCCTACAAAAGGACCTAATTTTCCAGCACGTTCAATTACGTTGAACCAAAATGGATAGCTGCAAAATTTTGATTGGATGTGTTTGGGAAAAAATTTGGAATTATCACGTGGGCGTGGAGAGGGGTTGTTAGTCGACATCCCAATCACTTTGCAACTAGTAAAAAAGGCTCTAGCCCTTTCAATTTCCAATTGAATGAGACCTTTCTTTGAAGTTTCTACGACAAAACGCTTTCAATAAAAACTTAATAACTTGCAGCCCCTGCCTGAGGGCTGTGGGGCGGGAAGGAGTTATCATCCTAAAGACCCTAATTCCAAAACTTTTCAACTAAGTTGAATAAAATGGTCTGTCTTAAACAATTTTGAATTGCGATGTGTTTTGGGAGAAAGGTGGACGGGAGACGGAGGGTATTAGGTTGCCCTCAAATCACTTTTGACTATTAAAAAGGGTACTAGTACTTTGAATTTCAAATCGAATGAGCCCTTTTTTGTAAGTTTCTACGAACAAAAGATATGCACCACAATAAAACCTTATGTGCCCCGCCCAGGAGGGAGGATAGGATAAGAGGGGATGATATAACGATAAGCCTGGGAAACTTGAGGGTTTGTGGGTGAGTGCTGCCTTCTTAACAAAAGTATCTTTGTATCCTGGAAATTAAGCTACCACTGAACAGAAATTGGCTTATCTCAAAATGTTTATTGGATTTGTTTGGGGGAATTATGAGGTTAGGTTGTTAGGGGGGGCGCTAGTTTGCGCTCCAAATCCACTTTCAACCTATTAAAAAGGGAATCGAGCCCTTTGAATCTCTCATGTCGAATGAGCTTTATATGAAAGTTGGTACTGACAACGAATATCAGCGTCTTAAAAACCTTATGTACCTAGGGCATATAACTTAAAACCCTTGCCCTGAGAAATGGGGGGAGTGTCCTCCTCAAAAAATAAATCTAGTTGGAAATCATCTACATGAAACAAAATGCAATCTCAAAATTTGATGGAGTGTTTGGGAGAATGAAGGGTCGGTGAAGGGGGGCAGTTGCACTCAAATCACTTTTGACTATATAAGGGTTTAAATCCCTTTGATTTCCAATCGAATGAGCCGTTTAGAAGTTTCTACGGATCAAGCCTCTATAAAAACTTATATGCCCAGGGTATAAATTAAAAACCCTTGCCCTGAGGGTTTGGGGGAGGTCCTCCTTCAAAACAAGTTTTCTATCTGGAAATCATTACGCTGAACAAAATGGATATCCAAAATATGAGATAGTGTTTCGGCTTGGCGCCCGCGCCACGCGCATTGCCCGATAAAGTTTAGTGGATTAGTTCTAGATCAGTTTTTTTTTTGTCCGGTTAATTCAAACTTAGCACCAATCTTTCGAAACAAACACGGCAAAAAAGGTCGTTCTGGTTAAATCAAACTTCGCACAAATCTCTCAAAATAAATACCGGAAAAATGAGGTCCAACTTTTTGTGTAATTCTTACCTTTTTAAAATCCTCATCATTTCGTCCCTGATAAATTTAAAAAATTGTATACTGAAAGTGATAAATTGAAGTAAGTGTACACACAGGAAAGGGCTAAATCGTTCTTTGTGCTAAAAGTCAGAAAAGTTTTGCCCCTAATCTAATTATACTTTTACCTTGCTGCTTACCTTTCGTTCATCCTGCTCCCCTTTCAAGGAAGAACAAAGATTTATGTGATCCACTAAAATCATCTGTTTTTAGCGGTAGTTTAGGTCATAATGGTTAAACCGCGTGAACTCTTTTTATTAACATCTAGGATTTAATATTATTATTCCAATGACTACGCTAGTAATAGCCAACAGCTGAAGACATACCATACGTGGTTTATTATCGCATAAAAATTTTGGTACCACGTATCTTGGTACAGTGCAGCACAATATTTAAAAGAAACTTTATAAATTAAAGTAAGGCTCAAAAAAAAAAAAACAAAAAAAAACGTTCGAGAGAACGGGTTAATTCAAAAGCCTTCGTAAATCCCAAGATGAAATAATACGTAAGATAAAAAACAAAAACAAAAAGAAAGGCACTAGATCCATAAGGCACTAAGAGATTTAAGACTTAAAGGAGACTAGGATATTATCTAGATCGACTAAATCAGTGTTAGCCAGATTCTTCGACTTCACAAGCCTATAAATATAACTATTGAAAATCAGCATATGCTTGTGGGCTCAAACGTCGGAAAACATGAGCCCCATGCTGACAACCAACAGCCTGAACACAGTATTGAGTTCAAACAGGGGCAAGAGCATACGGTTTCGGAGCTTGCTCTTTAAGGACATTAATCATAGAAAAGGAACGTTCCACTATCGCATTGTAATTGGAAAACTCAACAGGGTCAGTGCCCACTGGTAACTCAGGAAAAGGAATGTCCCAGCAGCAATCAATATAAGGTAGGACAGCCTATCGGAGAAGCTGAGGAGTCTTTGGGGAGTGTTCCTCTACACACAAATGACAATAACGTCCCAACAGTTTCCTCCATGATTCTCCACAAGGTAATGAGACATGGGTAGCGACAATCTCACTGGCAAGTCTCCAAATCCGGGGCAAAACGAGACAGCAAAATCACATTGCATACGAATTGCAGCTTTAAGAGTGATTCCAGAGAAGGAGGCATCGTTTTTAAGCACGCTTTAGCCGCAGCTTTTTAGGACCGTAAAAAA
>JAPEVW010000930.1:0-32677 GCA_027921565.1 Artemia sinica
ATCCGAAATATACTTTGAAAAATCAAGAGAATGTCCTGTGACAGGATAGCAAACCAATACACTACTGAAATATTCCACATCTTTTATTTCTACGAAAGAATTCAAATGAACTGTGACTAGGTAAAGCTACAACAAAAACACTATTGAAATATTCCAACTCTGCATTTCACCGTAATAAATCCAAAATGGAACTTTGAAAAATCAAGAGAAATTAACTGTTAAAGGTAAACAAACAGAAACGACACTGAAATATTCCAACCTGTGCATTGTAAACGAAAGAAATTCCAAAATGAACTTTGAAAAATCCAAGAGAGGTGAACTATGACAAGGTAAAGCACACAAAACGCCTACTGAATATTCCAACTCTTGGCATTTCACCGGAAAAAAAATTCAATGAACTTTGAAAATCAATAGAATGTACACGGTGCCACTGTGAAACCACGGACAAAACACTACTGAAATATTCCAACCTTGCATTCAACGAAAGAAATCCAAAATGAGCTTTTGCAAAATCAGAGAATGTACAGTTGACAAGTAAGCACGAAAAAACCCTACTGAAGATTATTCCAACTCTTGCATTTCTACGAAAGAAATCAAAATTAACTTTGAAGAATCAAGAGAATGTAACTGTGACAAAGGTATAGCACAACAAAACACTACTGAAATATCAACTCTTGTATTTCTACGAAAGAAATTTCAAAATAAACGTTGAAAAATCAAGAGAATGTAACTGTGACTGGTAAAGGCACAACAAAACACTATTGAAATATTCCACTCTTGCATTTCAACGTAATAAATCAAAATGGACTATAAAAAATCAGTGAATTTAACTGTTAACGGTAAACCACACAAAACACTATTGAAGATTATTCCAACTCTTCTTGCATTTCAACGAAAGAAATCCACAATGAACTTTGAAAATCAAAGAAAATGTAACTGTTACAGGTAAATCATAACAAAACACTACTGAATATATTCCAACTCTTGCATTCAACGAAGAAATCCAAAATGAACTTTGAAAACTCAAGAGAATTTAACTTGACATTGTTGAACCATGACGACAACACACTACTGAAATATTCCAGCTCTTGGCATTTCAACGAAAGAAATCAAAATGAAACCTTTGAAAATCAGAGAATGAGCTGTGAAAAGGTAAACCACGACAACAAGAAACACTACCTGAAATATTCCAACTCCTTGATTTCAACGAAAAGAAAATCCAAAATGAACTTTGAAAATCAACAGAATGTAAGTTGACAAGGTAAACCACGACAAAACACTATTGCAATATTCCACTCTTCATTTCAACGAAGAAATCCACAATGACTTTGAAAAATCAGAGAAATGTAACAGTGAAAGGTAAGCACAATAAACACCTTTCAAACAAAGAAATCCCCAATGAACTTGAAAAATCAATAGAATGTAACAGTACAAGTAAACCACGACTAAACACTACTGAAATATTCCAACTCTTGCCTTTCACGAAAGAAATCCAAATAAACTTTGAAAACTATCAAGAGAATTAGCTGTGACAAGGAAACCACGACAAACACACTACTGAATGATATTCCAACCTCTTGCTTCAACGAATCGAAATCCAAAATGAACTTTAAAAAAATCAAGAAGAATGTAGGGTGACAAGGAAACCAGACAAAACACACTGAAATATTCCAACTCTGCATTTTCACGAAAGAAATCACAATAGCGTTGAAAAATCAAGAGAATGTAATAGTGACCAAGTAATCCCGACAAACCTACGAATATTCCAACTCTTGCATTCCAAACGAAAGAAATCCAAATTGATTTGAAAAATCAAGAGAATGTAAGTGTGACAAGGTACACCAACGACAAAACACTACTGAAATATTCCAACTCTTGCATTTCAACGAAAGAATCCACACTGACTTTGAAAAATCAAGAGAATGTATAGTTGAACAAAGTAACCACGACAAAACACTATTGAAATATTCCAACTCTTGCATTTTCACGAAGAAAATCCCACATGACTTGAAAAAATCACGAAATGTAACTGTTTACAAGGTAAATCTAACAAAACCCTACTGAAATATTCACTCTTGCGTTTCACCAACGAAAGAAATATCTCCAAAATTACTTGAAAAATCAAGAGAATTTTAACTGTGACATGTGAACCACGACAAACACTACTGAAATATTCCAGCTCTTGCATTTCCAACGAAAGAAATCCAAAATGAACTTTGAAATCAAGAAATGTAACAGTGACAAAGTAAACCGACGACAAAACCACTACTGAATATTCCAACTCTTGCATTTCTAACGAAAGAAATCCAAAATTAACTTGAAAAATCAAGAGAATGTACTGTGCAAGGACAGGCAACACAATACACTACTGAAATATTCCAACTCTTGTATGTCTACGAAGAAGATTCAAAATGAAACTGTGACTAGTAAAGCACAACAGAAAAAAACACTATTGAAATATATCCAACTCTGGCATTTAACGTAATAAATCCAAAATGGAACTTTGAAAATCAAAGAATTTAACTGTTTAAAGGTAAACCACAACAAAACACTACTGAAATATTCCAACTCTGCATTTAAACGAAAGAAATTCCAAAATGACTTTGAAAAATCAAGAGAATGTAACTTACAAGGTAAGCACAACAAAACATACTGAAATATTTCCAACTCTTGCATTTCTAAAACGAAAAAAAATTTCAAAATGAACTTTGAAAACTCAATAGAAATGTAACTGTGACACGGTAAACCACGACAAAACACTCTGAAATATCCAACTCTTCATTTCAAACGAAGAAATCCAATGGACGTTGCAAAATCAAGAGAATGTTAACAGTGACAAAGTAAAGTCACGAAAAAAACACTACTGAAAATATTCCAACTCTTGCTTTCTACGAAGAAATCCAAATTAAACTTTGAAAAATCAGAGAATGTAACCTTGTGCAAGGTATAGCACAACAAACACTACTGAAATCTTCACTCTTGTATTTCGTACGAAAGAAATTCAAAATAAACTTTGAAAATCACGAGAATGTAACTGTGACTAGGTAAAGCACAACAAAACACTATTGAAATCTCCAACTCTTTGCATTTCACCGTAATAAATCCAAAATGGACTATGCAAATCAGATAATTTAACTGTTAAGGTAAACCACGACGAAACACTATGAAAAGATTCCAACTCTTGCATTCAACGAAAGAAACCCATCAATGAACTTTGAAAAATCCAGAAAATGTAACGGGTTACACGGTAAATCATAACAAAACACTACTGAAATATTCGAATTTCCAACCCTTGCATTTTTAACGAAAGAAATATCCAAAATGACTTGAAAAACATCAAGAGGAATTTAAAACTGTGACATGGTGAACCACGACAAAACACTACTGAATATTCCAGCTCTTGCATTTCAACGAAAGAAATCCAAAATGAACTTTGAAAATCAGAGGTGTTACAGTGACAAGTAAACCCACACCGACAAAACACTACTGAAATATTCCACTCTTGCATTTCTCGAAAGAAATCCAAAATTAACTTTTAAAAATCAAGAGAATGTCACTGTGACAAGGTATATCACAACAAAACACTACTGAAATATTCCAACCTTGTATTTCTATATTTCTTTTCTTCTACGAAGAATTCAAATAAACTTTGAAAAAATCTCAAGAGATGTACCTGTGACTAGGTAAAGCCAACAAAACCTAATTGAAATATTCCAACTCTTGCATTTCCGTAAATAATCCAAATGAATTTGAAATCAAGAGAATTTACTGTTAAGGTAACCACTACAAACACTACTGAAATATTCCAACTTTTGGGAGGGTACAAACGAAAGAACTTTCAAAATGAACTTTGAAAATCAAGAGAATGTAACTGTGACAAGGTAAAGCACCACAAAAACTGATGAAATATTCCACTAAGAAAAGAACTTCCAAGTGAACTTTGAAAAATCAAGAGAATTGTAAGTGTGAAAAGGTAAAACCACAACAAAAAACATAATGAAATATTCCAAACTCTTGCTTTCAACAAAATAAATCCAGAAATGAATTTGACAAATCAAGAGAGAATGTATGCGCGACAAGGATAGTAAACCACGACAAAACCACTACTGAAAAATTCCCAATTTTGGCATTCACCGAAAGAAATCGCACAATGAACTTTGAAAAATCAAGAGAATGTAACAGTGACAAGGTAAAGCACAACAAAAAATCTTTTTAACGAAAACAATCACAATGAACTTGAAAAATCAAGAGAATTTAACTGTGACCCACGGGAAACTCGACAAAAACTACTGAAATATTCAACTCTTGTATTTCACCCCCCCCCCCTGGTCAAGGAAATCCAAAATGAACTTTGAAAAATTAAGAGAATGTATACAGTGATGAAGTAAACCACGACAAACACACTACTGAAAATTTCCAACTCTTGCATTTCTACGAAAGAAATCCCTAATGACTTTGAAAAATCAAGAGAAGTAACTGTGACACGGTATAAAGCACAACAAAACGCTACTGAAATACTCCAACGCTTGCATTCTACTAAAAGAAATCCAAAACAACTGTTGAAAATCAAGAGGAATGTAACTGTGACTAGGAAATCATAACAAAACACTACTGAAATATTCCAACTCCTTGCATTTCAAACGAACGAAATCCAAATGAACTTGAAAAATCAAGAGAATGTAACAGTGACAAAGTAAACCACGACAAAACACATACTGAAATGATTCCCAACTCTTGCATTTTCTACGAAAGAAATCAGAATGAACTTAAAAATCAGAGAAGGTAACTGTACTACAAGGTAAAGCACAACAAACGCTACTGAGTATCCAAACTCTTGCAATATCTACGAAGGAAATCCAAAAATGAACTTTGAAAAATCAAGAGAATGTACTGTGACAAGGTAAAAGCACAAACCAAAACACTACTGAATATATTCCAACTCTTGCATCTTCAACGAATGGAAACTTCAAAATGAATTGGAAAATCAAAGAAGAATGTAACTGTGACAAGGTAAAGCACACAAAACACTTATAAAATATTCCCACTCATTGCCATTTCAACGAAAAAGAAATTCAAATGAACTTTGAAAAAATCAAGATATATGTAACTGTGACAGGTAAAACCACGACAAAACACTATGAAATATTCCAACTCTTGCATTTCACGAAATAAATTCAAATGAACTTTGAAAAATCAAGAGAAGTAAGTGTGATAAGGTAAAACCTACGGGACAAAACGCTATTGAAATATTCCAACTCTTGCGTTTCAACGAAAAGAAATCCAAAATTAACTTTGAAAAATCAAGAGATGTACAGTGACAGGGTAAAGCACAACAAAACACTACTGAAATATTCCAACTCTTGCATTTCACGAAAGAAAAATTCAAAAATGAACTTTTTTGAAAAATCAAGAGAATGTACTGTGACAGTTTTAAAGCAAAAAAAAACGCTACTGAAATATTCCACTCTTTGTGCATTTCTTACGAAGAAATCCCAAAACCAACTTGTGAAAAATCAAGAGAATGTAACTTTTTTTGACTTAGGTAAACATAACAAAAACACTACTGAAATTGGTTCCAACTCTTTGGCATTTCCCAACGAAAAGAAAATTTTCCAAAATGAAACTTTGAAAAATCAAGAGAATGTAAACTGTGACACGGTTAAACCACGATAAAACACTAATGAAAATATTCCCAACCTCTTTGCATTTCAACGAAAAGAAATCCAAATATGAACTTTTTGCAAAATTCAAGAAGAAATGTAAACAGTGTACAAGGTTAAAGCCACAACAAAAAACCACATTTCAACGGAAAGAAACTCCACAATGAAACTTTGACAAATCAGAGAATGGTAACATTGTGGACACGTGTAAACCTCGACCCCAAAACAATACCTGACAAATTATTCCAAATTTCTTGCCACTTCAACGAAACGAAATCCAAAATGGACGTTTGAAAAAATCAAGAGAATGTAACAGTGACAAAGTAAACCACCGACCGAAACCACTACTGAAAAATAGTTCCAACTTTCTTGCATTTCTACGAAAGAAAATCCAGATTGAAACCTTTGAAAAAATCAAGAGAATTTAACTGTGACAAGGTAAAATCACAACAAAAACGCTACTGAAATATGCAACTCCTTTGCATTTTCAACGACAAGAAAAATCCAAAATTTAAACTTTGAAAAATCCAAGAGAATGTTTAACAGTGACAAAGGTTCAATCACAAAAAAACACTACTTGAATTATTCCCAACTCCTTGCCATTTTCAAACGAAAGAATATTTCAAAATGAACTTTTTGAAAAATCAAGAGAATGTTAACTCGTGGACCCACGGTAAAACACTACTTGTAAATATTGTTCCCACCTCTCTTGCATTTTCAACGACAAAAAAAAGAAAGAAAATTCCAAAAATATGAACTTTTGCTAAAATCAAGGAAGAAAATGCTAAACATTGAAAAGGTAACGCCACAACACAAAACACATTTTCAACGAAAGAAAATCCACAATGCACTTTTTGAAAAATTCCAAGAGATATGGTAACTGTGGACACGGTTTAAACCTCGAACAAAAACACTACTGAAATATTTCCAAAGTACCTTGCATTTTCAACGAAAAGAAATCCAAAATGAACTTTGAAAAATCAAAGAGAATTGTTAACAGTGGACACAAAAGTAAACCACGACACAATTACTCCTGGAAATATTCCCAACTCTTTTGCATTTTCCTACGACAGAAATCCATGAAAAGAAACTTTGGGGGGGGGAAAAATCAATGACGGACCCCTTGTTAACTGGTGACAAGGTAAATCACAACCAAACGCTACTTGACATTATTTCCAACTCTTTTGCATTTGCAACGAAAGGAACTTCACAAAAGAACTTTTGAAAAAATTTAATGAGAAGAGTAACTGTGACAAGGTAAAACCACGATAAAAACACCTACTGAAATATTCCCAACTCTTTTGCCATTTCCACCAACAGAAATTTCAAAATGAAATTTTGAAAAAAATCAAGAGAACTGTTAAGTGTAATTAAGGTAAACCCACAACAAAACAATTAAAACTGAAATATTCCACCTCTTTGGCATTCAACGAAAAAAATCCAAAATGGCAACTTTGAAAAATTCAAGAGAGAATGTTTAACAGTTGACAACTGGTAAAAGCACAACAAAAACACTACTGAAGTATTCCCCAACTCTTGCATTCTACAAAGAAAGAAATTCAAAAAATGAACTTGAAATATCAAAAGAATGTAACTGTGACAAGGTTTAACACGACAAAAACACTACTGAAAAATATTTCCAACTCTTGCATTTCACGAAGGAAATTCAAAATAAACTTTTTGAAAAATCAAGAGAAATGTAAGTGTGATAAGGTAAACCACGACAAAACACTACTGAAATATTCCAACTCTTGCATTTCAAGAAAAGAAATTCAAAATGAAACTTGAAAAAAAAATCAAGAGAATGTAATTGTGAAAAGGTAAACCACAACAAAAACACTACTGAAACATTCCAACTCTTGCATTTCAACAAAATATAAATCAAAACAAATGAACTTTGAAAAATCTAGAGAATGTAAGTGCGACAAGGTAAACCACGACAAAACACTACTGAAATATTCCAACTTTTTCATTTCACACAAAAAGAAATCCACAATGAACTTTTGAAAAATCAAGAGAATGTAACAGTGACAAGGTTTTAAAGCACAACAAAACACATTTCAACGAAAGAAATCCACAATGAAACTTTTTTGAAAAATCAAGAGAATGTAACTTTGTGAACACGGTAAACTCGACAAAAGACTACTGAAATATTCCAACTCTTGCATTTCAACGAAAGAAATCCAAAATGAACTTTGAAAAATCAAGAGAATGTAACAGTGACAAAGTAAACCACGACAAAACACTACTGTGAAATATTCCAACTCTTGCATTTCTACGAAAGAAATCCAGAATGAAACTTTGAAAAATCAAGAAGAATGTAACTGTGACCCAAGGTAAATCACAACAAACGCGTAATGAAATATTCCAACTCTTGCATCTCTATCGAAAGAAATCCAAAAAATGAAACTTTGAAAAATCAAGAGAATGTAACTGTGACGAGGTAAAGCACAACAAAACACTACTAAAATATTCCAACTCTTGCATTTCAACGAAAAGAGAATTCAAAAATGAACTTTGAAAAATCAAGAGAATGTAACTGTGACAAGGTAAAGCACAACAAAACACTACTGAAATATTCCAACTCTTGCATTTTCAACGAAAGAAATCCAGATATTATGAAATGAACTTTGAAAAACCTCAAATGAGAATGTAATCTGTGACAAGGTAAATCACGACAAAACGCTACTGAAAATATGCCAACTCTTGCATTTCAACGAAAGAAATCCAAAATTAACTTTGAAAAAATCAAGAGAATGTAACAGTGACAAGGTAAAGCACAACAAAACACTACTGAAATATTCCAACTCTTGCATTTTCAACGAAAGAAATCCAAAATGAACTTTTGCAAAATCAAGAGAATGTAACAGTGACAAGGTAAAGCACAACAAAACACATTTCAACGAAAAGAAATCCACAATGAACTTTGAAAAATCAAGATGAACTGTAACTTTGTGACCACGGTAAACCTCGACAAAAACACTACTGAAAATATTCCAAGTCTGCATTTCAACGAAAGAAATCCAAAATGAACTTTGAAAAAATCAAGAGAATGTAACAGTGACAAAGTAAACCACGACAAAACACTACTGAAATAATTCCAACTCTTGCATTTCTACGACAGAAATCCAGAAAGAACTTTGAAAAATCAAGAGACTGTAACTGTGGACAAGGTAAATCACAACAAAACGCTACTTAAATATTCCAACTCTTGCATTTCAACGAAAGAAAATTCAAAATGAACTTTGAAAAAATTAAGATCGAGAGTAACTTGTGACAAGGTAAACCACGATAAAACACTACTGAAATATATTCCAACACTCTTGCATTTTTTCACAAACGAAATTCAAAATGAACTTTGAAAAAATCAAGAGAACTGTACATGTGTGTAATAAGTATTAACCCACAACAAAAAACACTACCTGAAATATGTCCAACTCTTGCATTTCAAACGAAAAAAAATCCAAAATGACTTTGAAAAATCAAGAGAATTGTAACAGTGACTAAGGTAAAGCAACAACACAAAACAACACTACTGAAGTATTCCAAACTCTTGCATTTCAAAAGAAAGAAATTCAAAATGAACTTTGAAATATCAAGAGAATGTAAACTTTGACAAGACAAGGTAAACCACGACAAAACACACTACTGAAATATTCCCAACTCTTTGCATTTCACGAAGGAAATTCAAAATAAACTTTGAAAAAATCAAGAGAATGTAAGTTTGTTGATGAAGGTAAACCCACGACAAAACACTACTGAAGATATTCCAACTCTTGCATTTTCAAGAAAAGAAATTCAAAATGAACTTTGAAAAATCAAGAGAATGTTAATTGTGAAAAAGGTAAACCACAAACAAAAAACACTACTGAAACATTCCAACTCTTGCATTTCAACCAAAATAAATCAAAAATGAACTCTTGAAAAATCTAGAGAATTTAAGTGCGACAAGGTAAACCACGGACAAAACACTACTGAAATATTCCAACTTTTTCATTTCACCAAAAGAAATCAAGACCCCACAATGAAACTTTTTGAAAAAAATCAGAGAAATGTATGTGTGACAAGGTTAAACCACGACAAAACACTACTGAAATATTCCAACTCTTGCATTTCACGAAATAAATTCAAAAATGAACTTTTTTTGAAAAATCAAGAGAATGTAAGTGTGATAAGGTAAACCCACGACAAAACACTACTGAAATATTCCAACTCCTTTTGCCATTTCAACGAAAATCCAAAATTAACTTTTGAAAAAATCACAAGAGAATGTAACAGTGACAAGTAAAGCACAACAAAACACTAACTGAAACTATTCCAACTCTTGCATTTCAACGAAAGAAATTCAAAATGAACTTTTTTGAAAAATCCAAGAGAATGTAACTGTGACACGGTCAAAACACGACAAAACACTACTGAAATATTCCAACTCTTGCATTTTCAACGAAAAGAAATCCAAAATGAACTTTTTGCAAAATCAAGAGAATGTAACAGTGACAAGGTAAAGCACAACAAAAACACATTTCAACGAAAGAAAGCCACAATGAAATTTGAAAAAATCTAAGAGAATGTAAGTGTGACGCGATAACAAACCTCGACCAAAACACTACTGAAATATTCCAAACTCTTGCATTTCAACGAAAAAGAAATCCAAAATGAACTTTGAAAAAAAATCAAGAGAATGTAACGAGTGACAGGTAAAGCACAACAAAAACACATTTCAACGAAAGAAATCCATAATGAACTTTGGAAAAAATCAAGAGAATGTAACTGTGACACGGTAAACCTCGACAAAACACTTCACTGAAATATTCCAAACTCTTGCATTTCAACGAAAGAAGTCCAAAATGAACTTTCAAGAAAAATCAAGAGAATGTAACAGTGACAAAGTTAAACCACGACCTCCGAAACCTACTAACTGAAATATTCCCAATTCTTGCATTTTTACGAAAGAAAATCCAGAAAGAACTTTGAAAAAATCAAGAGAATGTAACTGTGACAAGGTAAATCACAAACAAAAACGCTACTGAAATATTCCAACTGTTGCATTTCAAACGAAAGAAATTCAAAATGAACTTTTGAAAAATTAAGATATTGAGCACGAGAGTAAAAACTGTGACAAGGTAAAACCACGATTAAACACTACTGAAATTATTCCAACTCTTGCATTTCACGAACGAAATTCACAAATGAACTTTGAAAAATTAATCAAGAGAATGTAAGTGTAAATAAGGTAAACCACAACAAAAACACTACTGAAATATTCCAACTCTTGCATTTCAAACGAAAAAAAATCCAAAATGAACTTTTGAAAAATCAAGAGAATGTAACAGTGACAAGGTAAAGCACAACAAACACTACTGAAGTATTCCAACTCTTGCATTTCAAAGAAAGAAATTCAAAATGAACTTTGAAATGTCAAGAGAATGTAACTGTGACAAGGTAAACCACGACAAAAAAAAAACTACTGAAATATTCCAACTCTTGCATTTCACGAAGGAAATTCAAAATAAACTTTGAAAAATCAAGAGAATGTAACAGTGACAAAGGTAAACCACGACAAAACACTACTAAGAAATATTCCAACTCTTGCATTTTCAACGAAAGGAAATCCAAAATGAACTTCCAACTCTTGCGTTTCAACGAAAGAAATTCAAAATGAACTTTGAAAAATCAAGAGAATGTAACTGTGACAAGGTAAAGCACAACAAAAAACACTTATAAAATATTCCAACTCTTGCATTTCAACCAAAGAAATTCAAAATGAACTTTGAAAAATCAAGATAATGTATCTGTGGCAATCTAAACCACAACAAAAACACTACTGAAATATTCCAACTCTTGCATTTCACGAAATAAATTCAAAAATGAACTTTGAAAAATCAAGAGAATGTAAGTGTGATAAGGTAAACCACGAAAGCAAAAAACACTACTGAAATATTCCAACTCTTGCATTTCAACGAAAGAAATCCAAAATTAACTTTGAAAAATCAAGAGAAATGTAACAGTGACGAGGTAGGAAAGCACAACAAAACACTACTGAAATATTCCAAGTCTTGCATTTCAACGAAAGAAAATCCAAAATGAACTTTGAAAAAATCATGAGAATGTAACAGTGACAAAGGTAAAGCACAAACAAAACACATTTCAACGAAATAAATCCACAATGAACTTGAAAAATCAAGAGAAATGTAAACTGTCACAAAAAAAGGATTTTAAAGCACAACAAAACCGCTACTGAAGTATTCCAACTCTTGCATTTCTACAAAGAAATCCAAAAATGAACTTTGAAAAATCAAGAGAATGAATGTAACTGTGACAAGGTAAACGCACAACAAAACACTACTGAAATATTCCCAAAATCTTGCATTTCTACGAAAGAAATCCAAAAATGAACTTAGAAAAATCAAGAGAATGTAACTGTGACGCGGTAAACCACGACAAAACACTACTGAAAATATTCCAACTCTTGCATTTCTACGAAAGAAATCCAGAAAGAACTTTGAAAAATCAAGAGAATGTAACTGTGACAAGGTAAATCACAACAAAACGCTACTGAAATATTCCAACTCTTGCATTTCAACGAAAAGAAATTCAAAATGAACTTTGAAAAATTAAGAGAGAGTAACTGTGTCAAGGTAAACCACGATAAAACACTACTGAAATATTCCAACTCTTGCATTTCAACGAAAAAAATCCAAAATGAACTTTGATATTTCAAGAGAATGTAACAGTGACAAGGTTTAAAGCACAACAAAACACTACTGGACATATTCCAACTCTTGCATTTCAAAGAAAGAAATTCAAAATGAACTTTGAAATATCAAGAGAATGTAACGTGACAAGGTAAAACCACGACAAAACACTACTGAAATTTTCCAACTCTTGCATTTACACGAAAGAAAATTCAAAATGAACTTTGAAAAAATCAAGAGAATGTAAGTGTGATAAGGTAAACCACGACAAAACACTACTGAAATATTCCAACTCTTGCATTTCAAGAAAAGAAATTCAAAGTGAACTTTGAAAAAATCAAGAGAATGTAATTGTGAAAAGGTAAACCACAACAAAAACACTACTGAAATACTCCAACTCTTGCATTTCAACAAAATAAATCCAAAATGAACTTTGGAAAATCAAGAGAATGTAAGCGCGACAAGGTAAACCACGACAAAAACACTACTGAAATATTCCAACTTTTTACATTTCACCGAAAGAAATCCACAATGAACTTTGAAAAATCAAAGAGAATGTAACAGTGACAAGGTAAAGCACAACAAAACTCATTTTAACGAAAAAAAATCCACAATGAACTTTGAAAAAATCAAGAGAATGTAACTGTGACACGGTGAAACCTCGACAAAAGACTACTGAAATATTCCAACTCTTGTATTTCAACGAAAGAAATCCAAAATGAACTTTGAAAAAATCAAGAGAATGTAACAGTGACGAAGTAAACCACGACAAAACACTACTGAAATATTCCAACTCTTGCATTTCTACGAAAGAAATCCATAATGAACTTTGAAAAATCAAAATCAGAGAATGTAACTGTGACACGGTAAAGCACAACAAAACGCTACTGAAATACTCCAACTCTTGCATTTTTCTACGAAAGAAATCCAAAACGAACTGTGAAAAATCAAGAGAATGTAACTGTGACTAGGTAAATCATAACAAAACACTACTGAAATATTCCCAACTCTTGCATTTCAACGAAAGAAATCCAAATGAACTTTGAAAAATCAAGAGAATGTAACAGTGACAAAGTAAACCACGACAAAACACTACTGAAAATATTCCAACTCTTGCATTTCTACGAAAGAAATCCAGAATGAACTTTGAAAAATCAAGAGAATGTAACTGTCACAAGGTTAAAGCCACAACAAAACGCTACTGAAGTATTCCAACTCTTGCATTTCTACGAAGGAAATCCAAAAAATGAACTTTGAAAAATCAAGAGAATGTAACTGTGACAAGGTAAAGCACAACAAAACACTACTGAAATATTCCAACTCTTGCATTTTCAACGAAAAGAAATTCAAAATGAACTTGAAAAATCAAGATAATGTAACTGTGACAAGGTAAACCACGACAAAACACTACTGAAATATTCCAACTCTTGCATTTCACGAAATAAATTCAAAATGAACTTTGAAAAATCAAGAGAGAATGTAAGTGTGATAAGGTAAACCACGACAAAACACTATTGAAATATTCCAACTCTTGCGTTTCAACGAAAGAAATCCAAAATTAACTTTGAAAAAATCAAGCGAATGTAACAGGACAAGGTAAAGCACAACAAAACACTACTGAAATATTCCAACTCTTTGCATTTCAACGAAAGAAATTCAAAATGAACTTTGAAAAAATCAAGAGAATGTAACTGTGACAAGGTAAAGCACAACAAAAACGCTACTGAAATATTCCAACTCTTGCATTTCTACGAAAGAAATCCAAAATTAACTTTGAAAAATCAAGAGAATGTAACTTTTGACTAGGTAAAATCATAACAAAAAACACTACTGAAAATAGTTCCAACTCTTGCATTCAACGAAAGAAAATCCAAAATGAACTTTGAAAAATCAAGAGAATGTAACTGTGACACGGTAAACCACGATAAAAAACACTACTGAAATATTCCAACTCTTGCATTTCAACGAAAGAAATCCAAAATGAACTTTGCAAAATCAAGAGAATGTAACAGTGACAAGGTAAAGCACAACAAAAACACATTTCAAAACTCAAAAGAAATCCACAATGAACTTTGAAAAATCAAGAGAATGTAACTGTGACACGGTAAACCTCGACAAAACACTACTGAAATATTCCAAATCTTGCACTTCAACGAAAGAAATCCAAAATGGACTTTGAAAAATCAAGAGAATGTAACAGTGACAAAGTAAACCACGACAAAACACTACTGAAATATTCCAACTCTTGCATTTCTACGAAAGAAATCCAGAATGAACTTTGAAAAAATCAAGAGAATGTAACTGTGACAAGGTAAATCACAACAAAACGCTACTGAAAAATATGCCAACTCTTGCATTTCAACGAAAGAAATCCAAAATTAACTTTGAAAAATCAAGAGAATGTAATAGTGACAAGGTAAAGCATCAAGAGAATGTAACTGTGGGACACGGTTAAAACTCGACAAAAAGACTACTGAAATATTCCAACTCTTGCATTTCAACGAAAGAAATCCAAAATGAACTTTGAAAAATCAAGAGAATGTAACAGTGACAAAGTAAACCACGACAAAACACTACTGAAATATTCCAACTCTTGCATTTCTACGAAAGAAATCCAGAATGAACTTTGAAAAATCAAGAGAATGTAACTGTGACAAGGTAAATCACAACAAAACACTAATGAAAATATTCCAACTCTTGCATCTCTACGAAAGAAATCCAAAAATGAACTTTGAAAAAATCAAGAGAATGTAACTGTGACGAGGTAAAGCACAACAAAAACAACTACTAAAATATTCCAACTCTTGCATTTCAACGAAAGAAATTCAAAATGAACTTTGAAAAAATCAAGAGAATGTAACTGTGACAAGGTAAAGCACAACAAAACACTACTGAAATATTCCAACTCTTGCATTTCAACGAAAAAAAATTCCAAAATGAACTTTGAAAAATCAAGAAGAGAGTAACTGTGACAAGGTAAACCACGATAAAACACTACTGAAATATTCCAACTCTTGCATTTCACGAACGAAATTCAAAATGAACTTTGAAAGATCAAGAGAATGTAAGTGTGATAAGGTAAAACCACGACAAAACCCTGCTGAAATATTCCAACTCTTGCATTTCAACGAAAGAAATTCAAAATGAATTTGAAAAATCAAGAGAATGTAATTTGTGAAAAGGTAAACCACAACAAAACACTACTGAAATATTCCAACTCTTGCATTTCAACGAAAGAAATCCAAAATGAACTTTGAAAAATCTAGAGAATGTAAGTGCGACAAGGTAAACCACGACAAAAACACTACTGAAATATTCCAACTCTTGCATTTCACGAAAGAAATCCACAATGAACTTTAAAAAATCAAGAGAATGTAACAGTGACAAGGTAAAGCCACAAACAAAAACACATTTCAAAGAAAGAAATCCACAATGAACTTTGAAAAATCAAGAGAATGTAACTGTGAAAACGGTAAACTCGACAAAACACTACTGAAATATTCCAACTCTTGCATTTCAACGAAAGAAATCCAAAATGAACTTTGAAAATCAAGAGAATGTAACAGTGACAAGTAAACCACGACAAAACACTACTGAAATATTCCAACTCTTGCATTTCAACGAAAGAAATCCAAAACGAACTTTGAAAATCAAGAGAATGTAACTGTGACAAGGTAAAGCACAACAAAACACTACTGAAACATTCCAACTCTTGCATTTCTACGAAAAGAAATCCAAAACGAACTTTGAAAAATCAAGAGAATGTAACTGTGACTAGGTAAATCATAACAAAACACTACTGAAATATTCCAACTCTTACATTTCAACGAATGAAATCCAAAATGAACTTTGAAAAATCAAGAGAATGTAAGTGTGGACTAGGTAAACCACGACAAAAACACTACTGAAATATTCCAACTCTTGCATTTCACCGAAAAGAAATCCACAATGAACTTGAAAAAATCAAGAGAATGTAACAGTGACAAGGTAAAGCACAATAAAAACACATTTCAACAAAGAAATCAACAATGACTTGAAAAATCAAGAGAATGTAAACAGTGACAAAGTAAACCACGACTAAACACTACTGAAATATTCCAAACCTCTTGCATTCAACGAAAGAAATCCAAAATGAAACTTTGAAAAATCAAGAGAATGTAACTGTGACAAGGTAAACCACGACAAATCACTACTGAAATATTCCAACTCTTGCATTTCAACGAAAGAAATCCAAAATGAACGTTGAAAAATCAAGAGAATGTAAGTGTGACAAGGTAAACCACGACAAAACACTACTGAAATATTCTAACTCTTGCATTTCAACGAAAGAAATCCAGAATGAGCTTTGAAAAAATCAAGAGAATGTAATAGTGACAAAGTAAACCACGACAAAACACTACTGAAATATTCCAACTCTTGCATTTCAACGAAAGAAATCCAAAATGAACTTTGAAAAATCAAGAGAATGTAAGTGTGACAAGGTAAACCACGACAAAAACACTACTGAAATATTCCAACTCTTGCATTTCAACGAAAGAAATCCAAAATGAACTTTGAAAAATCAAAAGAATGTAACTAGTGACAAAGTAAACCACGACAAAACACTATTGAAATATTCCAACTCTTGCATTTCAACGAAAGAAATCCACAATGAACTTTGAAAAAATCAAGAAAATGTAACTGTTACAAAGTAAACATAAACAAAAAAAACTACTGAAAAAAATATTCCAACTCTTGCATTTCAACGAAAAGAAATCCAAAATGAACTTTGAAAAATCAAGAGAATTAACTGTGGACAGGGTAAAACACGACAAAACACTACTGAAAATATCCAAAACTCTTGCATTTCAACGAAAGAAATCAAAAATGAACTTTGAAAAATCAAGAGAATGTAACTGTGACAAAGGTAAACCACGACAAAACACTACTGAAATATTCCAACTCTTGCATTTTCAACGAAAGAAATCAAAATGAACTTTGAAAAAAATCAAGAGAATGTAACTGTGACAAGGTAAACCACGACAAAAACACTACTGAAATATTCCAACTCTTGCATTTCTACGAAAGAAATCCAAATGAACTTTGAAAAAAATCAAGAGAATGTAACTGTGACAAGGTAAATCACAACAAAACACTACTGAAATATTCCAACTCTTGCATTTCTACGAAAAAAATCCAAAAATGAACTTTGAAAAATCAAGAGAATGTAACTGTGACAAGGTAAAGCACATGACAAAACACTACTAAAATATTCCAACTCTTGCAATTTCAACGAAAGAAATTCAAAATGAACTTTGAAAAATCAAGAGAATGTAACTGTGACAAGGTAAAGCACAACAAAAACACTACTGAAATATTCCAACTCTTGCATTTCAACGAAAAGAAATCAAAATGAACTTTTTGAAAAAAACTCAAGAGAATGTAACTGTGACAAGGTAAACCACGATAAAACACTACTGAAATATTCCAACTCTTGCATTTCAATCAAAGAAATTCAAAATGAACTTTGAAAAAATCAAGAGAATGTAACTGTGTGACAAGGTAAACCCACGACAAAAACACTGCTGAAATATTCCAACTCTTGCATTTCAACGAAAAGAAATTCAAAATGAAACTTTTGAAAAAATCAAGAGAATGTAATTTGAAAGGTAAACCACAACAAAACACTACTGAAATATTCCAACTCTTGCATTTCAACGAAAGAAATCCAAAATGAACTTTGAAAAAATCTAGAGAATGTAACGTGCGACAAGGTAAACCACGACAAAACACTACTGAAATATTCCAACTCTTGCATTTCACGAAAGAAATCCACAATGAACTTTAAAAAATCAAGAGAATGTAACAGTGACAAGGTAAAGCACAACAAAACACATTCAACAAAAGAAATCAAAATGAACTTTGAAAAATCAAGAGAAATGTAACTGTGAAACGGTAAACTCGACAAAAAACACTACTGAAATATTCCAACTCTTGCATTTCAACGAAAAGAAATCCAAAATGAACTTTGAAAAATCAAGAGAATGTAACATGTGACAAAGGTAAACCACGACAAAACACTTTGAAATATTCCAACTCTTGCATTTCAACGAAAGAAATCCAAAATGAACTTTGAAAAATCAAGAGAATGTAGCTGTGACAAGGTAAAACCACGACAAAACACTACTGAAAATATTCAACTCTTGCATTTCAACGAAAAGAAATCCAAAATGAACTTTGAAAAATCAAGAGAATGTAAGTGTGACTAGGTAAACCACGACAAAAACACTACTGAAATATTCCAACTCTTGCATTTCAACGAAAGAAATCCAAAATGAACTTTGAAAAATCAAGAGAATGTAACAGTGACAAGGTTAAAGCACAATAAAAAACACATTTCAAAACAAAGAAATCAACAAATGAACTTGAAAAATCAAGAGAATGTAACAGTGACAAAGTAAAAACCACGACTAAACACTACTGAAATATTCCAACTCTTGCATTTCAACGAAAGAAAAATCCAAAATTAAACTTTGAAAAAAATCAAGAGAATGTAGCTGTGTGACAAGGTAAACCACGACAAAACACTACTGAAATATTCCAACTCTTGCATTTCAACGAAAGAAATCCAAAAAATGAACTTTGAAAAATCAAGAGAATGTAAGTGTGACAAGGTAAACCACAACCAAAACACTACTGAAACATTCCAACTCTTGCATTTCAACGAAAGAAATCCAAAATGAGCTTTGAAAAATCAAGAGAATGTAAGTGTGACAAGGTAAACCACGACAAAACACTACTGAAATATTCCAACTCTTGCATTTCAACGAAAGAAATCCAAAATGAAATCTTTGAAAAATCAAGAGAATGTAATAGTGACAAAGTAAACCACGACAAAACACTACTGAAATATTCCAACTCTTGCATTTCAACGAAAGAAATCCAAAAATTTGAACTTTGAAAAATCAAGAGAATGTAAGTGTGACAAGGTAAACCACAACAAAACACTACTGAAATATTCCAACTCTTGCATTTCAACGAAAGAAATCCACAATGAGCTTTGAAAAATCAAGAAGAATGTAATAGTGACAAAGTAAAACCACGACAAAACACTACTGAAATATTCCAACTCTTGCATTTCAACGAAAGAAATTCAAAATGAACTTTGAAAAATCAAGAGAATGTAAGTGTGACAAGGTAAAACCACAACAAAACACTACTGAAATATTCCAACTCTTGCATTTCAACGAAAGAAATCCACAATGAACTTTGAAAAATCAAGATAATTTTTTTGACTGTGACATGGTGAAACCACGACAAAAACACTACTGAAATATTTCAGGCTCTTGCATTTCAACGAAAGAAATCCAAAAATGAACTTGAAAAATCAAGAGAATGTAACTAGTGACAAAGTAAACCCGACAAAACACTACTGAAATATTCCAAACTCTTGCATTTCTACGAAAGAAATCCAAAATTAACTTTGAAAAATCAAGAGAGAATGTAACTGTGACAAGGTAAAAAGAGACACAACAAAAACACTACTGAAATATTCCAAACTCTTGCATTTCTACGAAAGAAATTCAAAATGAACTTTGAAAAATCAAGATAATGTAACTGTGACTAGGTTAAAGCACAACACAAAAACACTATTGAAATATTCCAACTCTTGCAATTTCAACGTAATAAATCCAAAATGGACTTTGAAAAATGAAACTTTTGAGAATTTAACTGTTAAAGGTAAAACCACAACAAAAAACACTACTGAAATATTCCAACTCTGCATTTCAACGAAAGAAATTCCAAAATGAACTTTGAAAAATCAAGAGAATGTAAGTGTGACAAGGTAAACCACGACAAAACACTACTGAAATATTCCAACTCTTGTATTTCTACGAAAGAAATTCAAAATGAACTTTGAAAAATCAAGAGAATGTAACTGTGACTAGGTAAAAGCACAACAAAAAAACACTATGAAATATTCCAACTCTTGCATTTCAACGTAATAAATCCAAAATGGACTTTGAAAAAATCAAGAAAATTTAACTGTTAAAGGTAAACCAACAACAAAACACTACTGAAATATTCCAACTCTTGCATTTCAACGAAGAAATCCAAAATGAACTTTGAAAAATCAAGAGAATGTAACTGTGACAAGGTAAAGCACAACAAAACACTACTGAAATATTCCAACTCTTGCATTTCAACGAAAAAAATTCAAAATGAACTTTGAAAAATCAAGAGAATGTAACTGTGACACGGTAAACCACGACAAAACACTACTGAAATATTCCAAATCTTGCATTTCAACGAAAGAAATCCATAATGGACTTTGAAAAATCAAGAGAATGTAAACAGTGACAAGGTAAAGCACACACAAAACAACATTTCAACGAAAGAAATCCACAATGAACTTTGAAAAATCAAGAGAATGTAACTGTGACACGGTAAACCACTCGACAGAACACTACTGAAATATTCCAACTCTTGCATTTCAACGAAAGAAATCCAAAATGAACTTTGAAAAAATCAAGAGAATGTAACAGTGACAAGGTAAACCACGACAAAACACTACTGAAATATTCCAACTCTTGCATTTCAACGAAAGAAATCCAGAAAGAACTTTGAAAAATCAAGAGAATGTAACTGTGACAAGGTAAATCCACAACAAAACGCTACTAAATATTCCAACTCTTGCATTTCAAACGAAAGAAATTCAAAATGAACTTTGAAAAATTAAGAGAGAGTAACTGTGACAAGGTAAACCACGATAAAACACTACTGAAATATTCCAACTCTTGCATTTCACGAAACGAAATTCAAAATGAACTTTTGAAAAATCAAGAGAATGTAAGTGTAATAAGGTGAACCACAACAAAACACTACTGAAATATTCCAACTCTTGCATTTCAACGAAAAAAATCCAAAATGAACTTTGAAAAATCAAGAGAATGTAACAGTGACAAGGTAAAGCACAACAAAAACACTACTGAAATATTTTCCAACAACTCTTGCATTTCAAATGAAAGAAATTCAAAATGAACTTTGAAATATCAAGAGAATGTAACTGTGACAAGGTAAAAGCACCACACGACAAAAAACTACTGAAATATTCCAAAACTCTTGCATTTCACGAAAAGAAATTCAAAATGAACTTTGAAAAATCAAGAGAATAACTTGTGAAAAGGTAAAACCACAACAAAACACTACTGAAATATTCCAACTCTTGCATTTTTCAACAAAATAAATCCAAAATGAACTTTGAAAAATCAAGAGAATGTAACTGTGACAAGGTAAACCACGACAAAACACTACTGAAATATTCCAACTTTTGCATTTCACCGAAAGAAAAATCCACAATGAACTTTGGATTTCTGAAAAATCAAGAGAATGTAACAGTGACAAGGTAAAGCAACAAAACAACTGAAATATCGCATTTTGCATTTCAACGAAAGAAATTCACAATGAACTTTGAAAAAATCAAGAGAATGTAAACTGTGACACGGTAAAAAAAACCTGGACAAAAGACTACTGAAATATTCCAAAACTCTGCATTTCAACGAAAGAAATCCAAAAATGAACTTTGAAAAATCAAGAGAATGTAACAGTGACGAAGTAAACCACGACAAAACACTACTGAAAATATTCCAACTCTTGCATTTCACGAAAGAAATCCAAAATAAACTTTGAAAAATCAAGAGAAATGTAACTGTGACAAGGTAAAACCACAACAAAAACGCTACTGAAATATTCAAAACTCTTGCATTTTCAACGAAAAAGAAATCCAAAAATGAACTTTGAAAAATCAAGAGAATGTAACTGTGACAAGGTAAAAAACATAACAAAACACTACTGAAATATTCCAACTCTTGCATTTCAACGAAAGAAATCCAAAATGAACTTTGAAAAATCAAGAGAATGTAACAGTGACAAAGTTAAACCACGACAAAACACTACTGAAATATTCCAAAACTCTTGCATTTCTACGAAAGAAATCCAAAATGAACTTTGAAAAATCAAGAGAATGTAACTGTGACAAGGTAAAGCACAACCAAACGCTACTGAAATATTCCAACTCTTGCATTTTCAATACGAAAGAAAATCCAAAAATGAACTTTGAAAAAATCAAGAGAATGTAAGTGTGACAAGGTAAACCACGACAAAACACTACTGAAATATTCCAACTCTTGTATTTCAACGCGAAAGAAATTCAAAAATGAACTTTGAAAAAATCAAGAGAATGTAACTGTGACAGGTAAAGCACAACAAAAACACTATTGAAATATTCCAACTCTTGCATTTCAACGTAATAAATCCCAAAATGGGACTTTGAAAAATCAAGAAAATGTAACTGTTAAAAGGTAAACCACAACAAAAACACTACTGAAATATTCCAACTCTTGCATTTCAACGAAAAGAAAATTCAAAAATGAAGTTTGAAAAATCAAGAGAATGTAACTGTGACAAGGTAAAGCACAACAAAACACTACTGAAATATTCCAACTCTTGCATTTTCAACGAAAGAAATTCCAAAAATGAACTTTGAAAAATCAAGAAGAATGTAACTGTGACACGGTAAACCACGACCCAAAACACTACTGAAATATTCCAAACTCTTGCATTTCAACGAAAAGAAATCCATAATGGACTTTGAAAAATCAAGAGAATGTAACAGTGACAAGGTAAAGCCAACAAAAACATTTCAACGCATTTTGTCAAAAGAAATCCACAATGAACTTTGAAAAATCAAGAGAATGTAACTGTGACACGGTAAACCTCGACAGAAACACCATACTGAAATATTCCAACTCTTGCATTTCAACGAAAAGAATCCAAAATGAACTTTGAAAAATCAAGAGAATGTAACAGTGACAAAGTAAACCACGACAAAACACTACTGAAAATATTCCAACTCTTGCATTTCACGAAAGAAATCCAGAAAGAACTTTGAAAAAATCAAGAGAATGTAACTGTGACAAGGTTAAACACAACAAAACAACTACTAAAATATTCCAACTCTTGCATTTCAACGAAAGAAATTCAAAATGAACTTTGAAAAAATTAAGAGAGATGTAACTGTGACAAGGTAAAAACCACGATCAAAACACTACTGAAATATTCCAACTCTTGCATTTCACGAACGAAAGAATTCAAAATGAACTTTGAAAAATCAAGAGAATGTAAAGTGACAATAAGGTGAAACCACGACAAAAAAACTACTGAAATATTCCAACTCTTGCATTTCAACGAAAGAAATTCAAAATGAACTTTGAAAAATCAAGAGAATATAATTGTGACAAAGGTAAACCACAACAAAACACTACTGAAATATTCCAACTCTTGCATTTCAACAAAATAAATCCAAAATGAAACTTTGAAAAAAAGAGAACTCAAGAGAATGTAAGTGTGACAAGGTAAACCACGACAAAACACTACTGAAATATTCCAACTCTTGCATTTCAACAAAAAAAAATCCACAAAAAAATGAACTTTGATTTCTGAAAATCAAGAGAATGTAACAGTGACAAGGTAAAGCACAACAAAAAACACATTTTAACAAAAGAAATCCACAAATGAACTTTGAAAAATCAAGAGAATGTAACTGTGACACGGTCAAAACTGGACAAAAGACTACTGAAATATTCCAACTCTTGCATTTTCAACGAAAGAAATCAAAATGAACTTTGAAAAATCAAGAGAATGTAACAGTGACAAGTAAAACCACGACAAAAAACACTACTAAAATATTCCAACTCTTGCATTTCACGAAAGAAATCCAAAATAAACTTTGAAAAATCATTCAGAGAATGTAACTGTGACACGGTAAACCACAACAAAACGCTACTGAAATACTCCAACTCTTGCATTTCAACGAAAGAAATCCAAAAATGAACTTTGAAAAAATCAAGGAGAATGTAACTGTGACAGGTAAATCATAACAAAACACTACTGAAATATTCCAACTCTTGCATTTCAACGAAAGAAATCGCAAAATGAACTTTGAAAAATCAAGAGAATGAACAGTGACAAGTAAACCACGACAAAAACACTACTGAAATATCCAACTCTTGCATTTCACGAAAGAAATCCAAATGAACTTTGAAAAATCAAGAGAATGTTAACTGTCACAAGGTTAAAAACCACAACAAAAACGCTACTGAAATATTTCAAAACTCTTGCATTTCTACGAAAGAAATCCAAAAATGAAATTTGAAAAATCAAGAGAATGTAACTGTGACAAGGTAAAGCACCAACAAAACACTACTGAAATATTCCAACTCTTGCATTTCAACGAAAAAAGAAATTCAAAATGAACTTTGAAAAATCAAGAGAATGTAACTGTGACAAGGTAAAGCAACAAGAAAAACACTTACTAAAATATTCCAACTCTTGCATTTCAACGAAAGAAATTCAAAAAGAACTTTGAAAAAATCAAGAGAAATGTAACTGTGACAAGGTAAACCACGACAAAACACTACTGAAATATTCCAACTCTTGCATTTCACAAAGAAAAATTCAAAATGAACTTTGAAAAATCAAGAGAATGTAAGTGTGACAAGGTAAACCACGACAAAACACTACTGAAATATTCCAACTCTTGCATTTCAACGAAAGAAATCCAAAAATTAACTTTGAAAAAATCAAGAGAATGTAACAGTGACAAGGTAAAAGCCACAACAAAACACTACTGAAATATTCCAACTCTTGCATTTCAACGAAAAGAAATTCAAAATGAACTTTGAAAAAATCAAGAGAATGTAACTGTGACAAGGTAAAGCACAACAAAACGCTACTGAAATATTCCAACTCTTGCATTTCAACGAAAGAAATCCAAAAATGAACTTTGAAAAAATCAAGAGAATGTAACTTTGACTAGGTAAACCATAACAAAAAACACTACTGAAATATTCCAACTCTTGCATTTCAACGAAAGAAATCAAAATGAACTTTGAAAAATCAAGAGAATGTAACTGTGACACGGTAAACCACGACAAAACACTACTGAAATATTCAAACTCTTGGATTTTCAACGAAAGAAATCCAAAATGAACTTTGAAAAATCAAGAGAATGTAACAGTGTGACAAGGTAAAACCACAACAAAAACACACAATATTCAACGAAAAGAAATCCAACAATGAACTTTGAAAAATCCCTAGAATTTCAACTGTGACAAGGTAAAACCTTGACAAAACACTACTGAAATATTCCAAATCTGCATTTCAAACGAAAAAAATCCAAAATGACTTTGAAAATCAAGAGAATGTAACTGTGACAAGGTAAACCATGCGACAAAAACAATGAAATAATCCAACTCTTGCATTTCAACGAAAGAAATCCACAATGAACTTTGAAAAATCAAGAGAATGTACTGTGACAAGGTTTAAACCTCGACAAAACAATACTGAAAATATTCCAACTCTTGCATTTCAACGAAAGAAATCCAAAAATGAACTTTGAAAAATCAAAGAGAATGTAACTGTGACAAGTAAACCACGACAAAACACTACTGAAATATTCCAACTCTTGCATTTTCAACGAAAGGAAATCCAGAATGAACTTGAAAAATCAAGAGAATGTAACTGTGGACAAGGTAAATCACAACAAAACGCTACTGAAATATTCCAACTCTTGCATTTTCAACGAAAGAAATCCAAAATGAACTTTGAAAAATCAAGAGAATGTAACTGTGACGAGGTAAAACCACGACAAAAACACTACTGAAATATTCCAACTCTTGCATTTCAACGAAAGGAAAGAAATTCAAAATGAATTTGAAAAAATCAAGAGAATGTAAACTGTGACAAGGTAAACACAACAAAACACTACTGAAATATTCCAACCTTGCATTTCACGAAAGAAATTCCAAAATGAACTTTGAAAAATCAAGAGAATGTAAGTGTGATAAGGTAAAACACGACAAAACACTACTGAAATATTCCAACTCTTGCATTTCAACGAAAGAAAATCCAAAATGAACTTTGAAAAATCAAGAGAATGTAACAGTGACAAGGTAAAGCAACAACAAAAACACTACTGAAATATTCCAACTCTTGCATTTCAACGAAAGAAATTCCAAAATGAACTTTGAAAAATAAAGAGAATGTAACTGTGACAAGGTAAACCACGACAAAACACTACTGAAATATTCCAACTTTTGCATTTCAACGAAGAAATCCAAAATGAACTTTGCAAAAATCAAGAGAATGTAACTGTGACAAGGTAAACACAACAAAACACATTTCAACGAAAGAAATCCACAATGAACTTTGAAAAATTCAAGAGAATGTAAGTGTGACAATGAACCATCGACAAAACACTACTGAAAATATTCCAACTCTTGTATTTGTGAACGAAAAAATCCAAAATGAACTTTGAAAAAATCAAGAGAATGTAAATGACAAAGGTAAAGCACAACAAAACAAAAACATTTCAACGAAAGAAATTTCAAAAATGAACTTTGAAAAAATCAAGAGAATGTAACTGTAACAAGGTAAACCACGACAAAACACTACTGAAATATTCCAACTTTGCATTTTTCAACGAAGAAATCCAAAATGAACTTTGCAAAATCAAGAGAATGTAACAGTGACAAGGTAAACAAACACAAACACAACACAAAAACACATTTGCAAACGAAAGAAATCCACAATGAACTTTTGAAAAATCAAGAGAATGTAACTGTGACACGGTAAACCATTCCCCCGACAACAAAACACTACTGAAATATTCCAACTCTTGCATTTCAACGAAAGAAATCCAAAAAATGAACTGAAAAATCAAGGAGAATGTAACAGTGACAAGGTAAACCACGACAAAACACTACTGAAATATTCCAAACTCTTGCATTTCAATACGAAAGAAATCCAAAAGAACTTGAAAAATCAAGAGAATGTAACTGTGACAAGGTAAACACAACAAAACAGCACCATACTGAAATATTCAACTCTGCATTTTCAACGAAAAAGAAATTCAAAATGAACTTTTGAAAAAATTAAGAGAGGATTGTAACTGTGACAAGGTAAACCAACGATCAAAAACACTACTGAAATATTCCAACTCTTGCATTCAACGAACGAAATTCAAAATGAACTTTGAAAAATCAGAGAATGTAACATGTGTGACATAAGTCTAAAAACCACACAAAACACTACTGAAATATTCCAACTCTTGCATTTCAATGAAAGAAATCCAAAATGAACTTGGAAAAAATCAAGAGAATGTAACTGTGACAAGGTAAAGCCACAAACAAAACACTACTGAAAATATTCCAAACTCTTGCATTTCAAAGAAAGAATTCAAAATGAACTTTGAAAAATATTCAAGAGAATGTAACTGTGACAAGGTAAACCACGGACAAAACACTACTGAAATATTCCAAACTCTTGCATTTCAACGAAAGAAATTCAAAATGAACTTTGAAAAATCAAGAGGAACTGTAAACTGTGATAAGGTAAACCACGAAACAAAACACTACTGAAATATTCCAACTCTTGCATTTCAAAGAAATAAATCAAAAATGAACTTTGAAAAATCAAGAGAATGTAACTGTGCGACAAGGTAAACCACGACAAAACACTACTGAAATATTCAAACTCTTGCATATGCATTTTCACCAAAAGAAATCCACAATGAACTTTGAAAAAATCAAGAGAATGGAACTGGGACAAGTTAAAGCCACAACTCTAAAATATTACAAACTACTTTCAACGAAAGAAATCCACAAATGAACTTTGAAAAATCCAAGAGAATTGTAACTTATGACACGGGGTAAAACTCGACAAAACACTAATCTGAAATATTCCAACACTCTTGCAATTGTCAACGAAAGAAATCCCAAAATGAACTTTGAAAAATCAAGAGAATGTAAAAGTGACAAGGTAAACCACGACAAAACACTACTGAAATATTCCAACTCTTGCATTTACCGAAAGAAATCCAAAAGAACTTTGAAAAATCAAAAGAATGTAACTGTGACAAGGTTAAATCACAACACAACGCTACTGAAATATTACAAAACTCTTGCATTTCAACGAAAGAAATTCCAAATGAACTTTATGAAAAAATCAAAGATGAGATGTAACTGTGACAAGGTAAAATCCACGATAAAACACTACTGAAATATTCCAAAAATCTTGCAATTCAGAAACGAAATCCAAAAAAATGAACTTTGAAAACTCAAGAGAATGTAACTGTTGTAATAAGGTTAAAAAAACACAACAAAACACTACTGAAATATTCCAACTCTTGCATATTCAACGACAAAATAAAAATCCAAAATGAACTTTTTGAAAAATCAAGAGAAGGTAACAGTGACAGGTAAAGCACAACAAAACACTACTGGAAATATTTCACCAACTCTTGCATTTCAAAGAAAAGAAATTTCCAAAATGAACTTTGAAAAATCAAGAGAATGTAACTGGTGACAAGGTAAAACCACAACAAAAACACTACTGAAAAATATTCCAACTCTTGCATTTCAAACGAAAGAAATTCAAAATGAACTTTGAAAAATCAAGAGAATGTAACAAGTGATAAGGTAAACCACGACAAAATAAAACTACTGAAATATTTCCAACTCTTGCCATTTCAAGAAAAGGAAATTCAAAATGGAACTTTTGAAAAATAAGAGAATGTAATTGTGAAAATGTAAAACCACAACAAAATACTACTGAAATATTCCAACTCTTGCAATTTTCATTCAACAAAATAAAATCCAAAATGAACTTTGAAAAAATCTATAGGAGAATGTTAACAGTGGACAACAGGTAAAGCAACCAACAAAACCACATTTTTTCAACCGAAAAGGACATCCACAATGAACTTTGAAAAAACTCAAGAGAAATGTAAACTTTATGACACGGTAAAACCTCGACAAAAGACTACTGACATATTCCAACTCTTTGCATTTCAACGAAAGAAATCCAAAAAATGAACTTTGAAAAATCAAGAGAATGTAACAGTGACAAGTAAACCACAACCAAAACACTACTGAAAATATTCCAACTCTTGCAATTTCAACGAAAAGAAATCCAGAATGAAAAGATTGAAAAAAATCAAGAGAAATGTAACTGTGACAAGGGTAAACCACAACAAAAACATACACGTAACTGAAAATATTCCAGCTCCTTTTGCAATTCTCAATTGAAAAGAAATTTCAAAATGAACTTTGAAATATCAAGAGAATGTAACTGTGACAAGGTAAAACCACGACAAAAACACTACCTGAAATATTCCCAAACCTCTTGCATTTCACGAAAGAAATTCAAAAATGAACTTTGAAAAATCAAGAGAATGTAAGTGTGATAAGGTAAACCACAACAAAATACTACAGAAATATTCCAAACCCTTTCTTGCATTTCAAAACATAAAATAAATTCCAAAATGAACTTTGAAAAAATCCTTAGAGAATGTAAAAGTGCGACAAGGTAAACCCAAACGACCAAAAACTTACTGAAATATTCCAACTTTTTTTGCATTTTCACCAAAGAAATCCACAATGATCTTTGAAAAAATCAAGAGAATGTAAACTGTGACAGGTAAAGCACAACCCTCAAAACACATTTATATTCAAACGAACAACGAAAAATCCAAAAAAAAAAAAAAAAACAATTGAACCTTTGAAAAATCAAGAGAATGTAACTATGACAAGGTAAAAACTCGGACAAAATTACTACTGAAATATTCCCCCAACTCTTTGCATTTCAACGAAAGAAATCCAAAATGAACTTTGAAAAAATTCAGAGAAATGTAACAGTGACAAAAGTAAAAAACCACGACAAAACACTACTGAAATATTCCAACTCTTTGCATTTCTAACGAAAGAAAATCCAGAATTTGACTTTGAAAAATCAAGAGAATGTAACTGTGACAAGGTAAAATCACAACAAAACGCTACTGAAATATTCAACTCTTGCATTTCTTACGAAAGAAATCCAAAATTGATCTTTTTGAAAAATCAAGAGAATGTAACTGTGACAAGGTAAACCACAACAAAACACCTACTGAAATATTCGCAACTCTTGCATTTCAACGAAAGGAAAATTTCAAAATGAACTTGAAAAAATCAAGAGAGAGTAACTGTGACAAGGTAAACCACGGATTTAAAAACACTACTGAAAGTATTCCAACTCTTTGCATTTCACGAAACGAAATTCAAAAATGAACTTTGAAAGATACAAGAGAATGTAAGTGGGTGATAAGGTAAACCACGACAAAAACACTACTGAATATTCCAAACTCTTGCATTTCAACGAAAGAAATTCCAAAAAATGAAATTTTGAAAAATCAAGAGAATTGTAATTGTGAAAAGGTAAACCACAACAAAACACTACACTGTAAATATTCAACTCTTGCATTTCTCAAACGAAAGAAATTCCAAAATGAACTTTGAAAAATCCTAAGAGAATGTAAGTTGCGAACAAGGTAAACCATCGGACAAAACACTACTGAAATATTCCAACTCTTGGCATTTTCACCGAATAGTAAATTCCACAATGAACTTTTTAAAAATTCAAGAGAAAAATGTAACTGTGACAAGGTAAACCGCACAAAACAACTTGAAACATTCATTTCAACGAAAGAAATTCACAATGAAAACTTTTGAAAAATCAAGAGAAATGTAACTGTTGAAACGGTAAAACTCGACAAAAGACTACTGAAATATTCAACTCTTCTTTTTGCATTTCAAACGAAAGAAAATCCAAAATGAACTTTGAAAAATCAAGAGAATGTAACAAGTGACAAAGTTAAACCACGACAAAAACACTACTTTGAAATATTTCCAACTCTTGCATTTTTCTTACGAAAGAAATCCAAAATTGAACTTTGAAAAATCAAGAGAATATAAACTGTGACAAGGTAAAAGCCACAACAAAACGCTACTGAAAATATTCAAACTCTTGCATTTCTATGAAAGAAATCCAAAAACGAACTTTTTGAAAAATCAAGAGAAAAGTAACTGTGACTAGATAAATCATAACAAAACACTACTGAAATATTCCAACTCCCCTGCGGTTTCAACGATAGAATATTCAAAATGAACTTTGAAAAATCAAGAGAATGTAACTGTGACGAAGGGTTAAACCCGACAAAACGAAACATTCTGAAATATTCCAACTCTTTAAATTTCAATGAAAGAAAAATTCAAAATGAACTTTTGAAAAAAAATTAAGAGATATGTAACTGGTGACAAGGTAAACCATGACAAAACAATATTGAAATATTCCAACTCTTGCATTTCATCGAAAGAAATCAAAAGGAACTTTGAAAAGTTAAGAGATGTACTGTGACAAGGATAACCACAGAAAATACTACTGAAATACATCCAACTCTTGCATTTACGAAAGAAATCACAAATGAACTCTTGAAAAATCAAGAGAATGTAAAGTGAAGGTAAGCACAATAAAACACATTTCAAACAAAGAAATCACAAGGACTGAAAAAATCAAGAGATGTAAACAGTGACAAAGAAACACGACTAAACACTAATGAAATCTTCCAACTCTTGCATTTCAACGAAAGGAATCAAAAGAAACTTTGGAAAAAATCAAGAGAATTTATGCTGTGACAGGTAAACCCACGACAAAACACTAATGAATATTCCAACTCTTGCATTTCAACGAAAGAATCAAATGAACGTTAAAAAATTCAAGAGAATGTAGTGTGACAGGTAAACCACGACAAAAACACTACGAAAATTCAATCTCTTGCATTCAACGAAAGAAATCCACAAGGAGCTTTGAAAAATCAAGAGAAATTTAATAGGAACAAAGTTAAACCACGACAAAACACTACTGAAATATTCCAAAACTCTTGCCATTCCAACGGAAAGAAATCCAAAATGAACTTTGAAAAAATCAAGAGAATGTAAGATGTGACAAGGTAAACCACGACAAAACTACTGAAAAATTCCAACTCTGAATGTAAGAAAGAAATCCACAATGAGCATTTTGAAAAATAAAGAGAATGTAATAGGACAAAGTAAACCACGAACAAAACACTATGAAATATTACCAACTCTTGATTGCAACGAAAGAAATCCACAATGAACTTTGAAAAAATCAAGAAATGTAACTGTTACAAGGTAAATCATAACAAAAACTACTGAAATATCAACTCTTGCATGTAACGAAGAGAAATCAAAGGACTTTGAAAAATCAAGCGAATTTAACTGTGACATGGTGACACGACAAAAACAACTGAAAATTATTCCAGCCTTGCAGTCAACGAAAAGAAATCAAAATGAACTTTTGAAAAATCAGGAAGTAAACAGTGAAAAGTAAACACGACAAACACTACTGAAATATCCAAACTCTTGCATTCTACGAAAGAAATCCAAAATT